>CAUYON010031352.1:0-17753 GCA_963573935.1 Arctocebus calabarensis
ATTGGTGCAATCATAGGGCACGATTCATATACATTCAGAAATGTTTTGATTGTACTGTTATAGATAGCCTTCATGGCATTTTCTTGATCACTATATAAAGACATTGATACTCTACATTTAATAAGTTTCACCAGTACCCTGGTGATGCACCGTAGGTGTGATCCCACTAATTGCCCTCCCTCCACCCATCCTCCCCCCTCCCCTCCCTTTCCCCTTTCCCTGTATTCCTATGCTATAATTGGGTTTTAGCCTTCATATGAAAGCTATAAATTAGCTTCATATTAGGGCTGAGTACATTGGATACTTTTTCTTCCGTTCTTGAGATATTTTGCTAAGAAGAACATGTTCCAGCTCCATCCATGTAAACACAAAAGAGGTAAAGTCTCCATCTTTCTTTAAGGCTGCATAGTATTCCATGGGATACATGTACCACAATTTATTAATCCATTCGTGGGTCGATGGGCATTTGGGCTTCTTCCACGACTTAGCAATTATGAATTGAAGCCCACCATTCTTAATGGAGTCGTAGACTTTCATTTTGAAACGTTCTTTGTTCTCGCTTCTCCTTCTGAGCAACTGTTTTCTTTTATAATTATTTTCCACTGCCTATGAACAGTGGGTCCTTAAAGGCCACTGTGAAATATATCCTTTCCTGACCTCTCTGATTTTTATGAAAAGAACAAACAAACAAAATCCAAATTCCCCAAACTTTTTGGCATCAGGGACTAGTTTCATGGAAGATAATTCTTCCACAGACTGGGGTGGGGAGGATGGTTTTGGAATGATTCATGTGCCTTATTACTTCATTTCTCTTATTATTACATTGTGATATGTAATGAAATAATTATCTAAGTTGTAATGCAGAAGCAGTGGAACCTGAGCTTGTGTTCCTGCAACTAGATGGCCCCTTCTCCGGGTGATGGGAGATAGTGACAGATGAGGCTTTGCTTGCTCACTGCTAGGCTTGGCTGGTTCCTGTCAAGACCAACAACTGGTACCAGCAATGTTGAAAGCATAACGTGAGAGAAATCTGAGTGGTGCTCAAGTCAGAGGATTTGGATGTGGAATGTCTGAGGCAGGAGTCAAGATTATTCTTGTACCTCTAGTGAGTGGTACAGTGCTTGATAGGAATATGTTGTTCCCACAAGTGTTCTAAATTAATTTATCACAGTAACTTATTTTTCAAGGTGGCGCATTAAAGACAGGCATATGATTAATCCCTTATGAGAACACATTTTTCTTTGCTCAGTACTATTGGGAAGTCGAATATAAAAAGGGATGAATTATTTAGCATGCCTATTCAGTACTTTTTAAATGTTATGTATACGTTGCTGTACCATGCAATGGTGCTTTAAGTTGAAGCTCCATTTTCAGACCCGGGGAGCTATCAGAGCAAGAATTTGAGGACAGGCCTGTCTGGACCCAAAGACTGTATTTTTATAATACTGTCTTAGAAAGCTATATCATTTCTACTTAAATAGATCATTAAAAAAGAGGTGAATGTTTCATTATAATAAATTATATACATACCCACAGCCTAAGAACAACAAAAATACTTCACTGAATAATAAAAACAATTGAACAAAATTAAAGGTGAACATCACAGAAGAAGAATTGAAATGTTTGACTGACAATATATATAATGTTATAATTGATTTATATTATGTTTCTAAGGAAAAATGGAGGGTAATTACAGACCATTTGCAGAAACTGAGAATGGGTAACAACATATGGAAAACATTGACTGTGTTAAAGCAATGATATGAATACACAGCAGTTACAATTTTGTTCACCTATCAAATGAGAAAATCTAGCTGAGGTGTGTAATGAAATGAGTGGAGAATAAACAATTCTGGGAAACAATGGCAATATATTTTGGCATCCTCAGATATATTTTAAAAATTACCTTTTCATCACTAATTCTCTTGAGTATCTATAAGATACTCTTTCATTATGCTTGATATCAAATTAGAGACATGGTGTAACATATGGCCAAATTATCTGTCAATAAAAGTCTGCAACATGTGTAGATTTCTAGAGCTCTGATGCTCTCTTTAAAAATTATTTCTTTTACCCCTTCACCTTTGATTGGCTTTGGTGGATTTGCAGGTGTTAAAATCTGGACTTTAAATAGTTGCTATTAAACCTCTAAAATCAGTCAGCCTCTGGCTGTTCTGTCATTAAAAGTTAACTGCCTTCCCCTTAATCCATTAATTGTGAAGATTAATTGGGAAAGGTATTCAAACTAAGGCTATAACTTGGAACTTGTAAGCCACTGTTTCCCCCCAAATGAAAGTTTACCTCTGTAGGCCTGATGCACACCTGTAATCCTAGTACTGTGGGAGGCCAAGTTGGTGGATGGCTTGAGCTCAGGAGTGAGCTTGAGCCAGGTGAGACCAGCTTGAACAAGAGTGAGACTCTGTCTCTACTAAAAATAGAAAAGCTAGCCAGGTGTGTTGGTGCATGCCTGTAGTCCTAGCTACTTGTGAGGCTGAGGCAGGAAGATCGCTTGAGCACAAGAGTTTGAGGTTGCTATGAGCTCTGATGATGCCACCACTCTACCTAGGACAACAGAGTGAGACTGTCTCAAGAAAAAGGAGAAAAAATAAAAAAAGAAAGCTCCCTTATTAACATCACAGAGCATTAACAGTTGTATTTATATGTGTATGTGTTCACCCATGGCTTACATAGGAGAAAATGCAATGCATAGAAACATACCAGCTGCTGCCTAAATGGATTCCATGACAACTAGAAATCATCCCTGCCTTTAGGTGAGCTCTGCGGGACATACTGATAGGGATTTGCTTGTTTTAAATTGCAGCAGGGTGTTCTTTTTTAGATTGAAGTCACTGATTGACAGAGTTAGGATCGCATGTTTGTCTTATTTAATATATCTAAAACTAGTATCTGCAAGTAAATGTTAATTTTCATGTCAAAGTCAAATTGATACTTAAAGAAGCAAAGAGTTTAGGAGTCGTCTACACTTGGTGGTATTTAATTGAGCTGAAATGTTACTTTAAGTAATGATGAGAGACTGAGAGATGAAACCAGGGTAGGCCCACGTTTTGTCACCTGTTCTTATGAAAATTACATTTTATTCAAGGTATATTGTCACATTATCTAAAACTTACTGACTTTTTTTTTCTCACTGGAATATGACTGTATCACAGCAGCCTTCACACGTGGTTGAGACAGCTACATAGGGAGAGAGGGGTAGGATTGGATACCATCAGCATTTCTGCAGTCTTTAAACAGCCCCTATTAAACAGTAGGAAGAACATAAAGACGTTATGAAAGTAACAAAACTCTCCATGGCATAGGAATTAATTTGCAGCTCTTTAATAGTGGCTTCCAAACTGGGAAGGTGCTGGCTGTGGGGCATGGTCCCCGGACGTTTTGCATCTCCCCACGTGTGGTTCTGCTGTACAGCTGTGGCGAGTCACGGCAGGTGCATCCTTCACAAAGGAGACAACCCGAACTTTCTGGGTGGAAACTCACCTTCTACACAAGATGTTTTGATGTATGTTAACATAATTCCATATCTAGATTTGTTGATGATTTCCAATTTTCACTGGATGATAATTTTAATAATATAGATTGTAATAAAACATTTTGTTTAAGGAAATAGATTTCTTGAAGGAATGCCATTCCTTAATCCTCAGTCAGTCAATGGAATATTTGGACTAGGTCTCTCGGTAAACTGTTCTGACAGGAATAAGATTCTAATGTTTCTAAAAGCTCCTCTAAATGGTCCCAGTCCTGCCTCTAGCAGTGCATGGGAATTTTTGAATATTGTAAGCATATTTGCATTCTATTCCTTCCCATCCCATCCCATCCATCCATCCATTCTATTCCATTCTCCAATGCATATTCTTCTGGGGAATTTGATTTATTAGCAGGCATGCAAATGATTTTTGGCAGGTCTTCCAAATGATAGAGAAAATGTTTATTCAGTGGCAACTAAACTGAATGCTGCTGAAAATCAACCCTATTTTTTTCTAAGTATATTTTAGAAAAAAATACTTGTTTCAACAGTGTACTGGCTCAGAATACGCGATCTGGCACCATAATGCCTGGGCTGAAACACTATTTCTACCACCTATTAGCCATGTTTCATTGGATAAATTATTTAACTATTGTGCTCCTTTTTCCTCAATTGATCCCGGATTTAATATATCAAATAGTATAGGAAACTGGGAGTGATGACTCATGCCCGAAATCCTTGCACTTTGAGAGGCTGAAGCTGAGAATTGCTTGAGGCTGGAATTCAAGATCAACCTGATTAAGAGTGAAATTTGATCTCTCAAAAAAAAATTAAAAAAAAAATAAAGGAAAAATTGGCTAAATGTGCTGGTTTACGCCTGCAGTCCCAGCTACTCAGGAGGCTGGGGCAGGATGGCTTGAGCCCAGGAGTTTGAGGTTGCTCTGAACTATGATCACATCATTGCACTCAAGCTCTGGGTAACAGAGTGAGACCCTGTTTCAAAGAAAAACAAGTACAGAGTATTTTTCAGGATCAAATGAATTAATACATGTAAAGCACTGAGAACGTAAGCACCTAATAACGTGCAGCTGTTATCTTAGTACAGGTGGTGGTGCACACAGTTTAAGAGAATTGAATTACTTTTATTAAAAACTGAGCAGCTTTTACTTGCTTATGAGAATTATGCATTAAGGCCTTTTAAAAATAATATTAAATTACTTTCTATTAAGCTGTATTAAAATAGCTTGCATTTTTATTTGTAAGAGGCTATTGAGTCTTTTTGTGTGTACAGTTTGCTAGGGAACTAATTTGTCATTGTTTTCTTAATGGTAAATTTTACTCTCATATGAAGAGTAAATGGTGATTTTTCTGAGATAGTGATTCAAAAGGTGTACATTTGTATATCTGTGTGTGTGTGTGAATGTGTGTATGAAAGTGACTCAACCATTTTATTTTCTAATTACAGATATTCTAACAGAATTAATTAAAACTCTCTAGAGGTAATCAGTGTATAGGACATTTTTAACCAAAAAAAAATAATAATCTATAGTTTACTATTTCCAACTGCTGTCAAGGTTAATGTCTAAATTATAATATGACTGAAAAAGTCAAATAAAATGTAATATAATTTTGGATAAGCAGAAAGAAATAGGAGTGATGTTCATTTCTTCTCTAAGAAAAGGGAATAATAATTAACCCAACATGCCTTCCTATCATCTTTAATTGTCCAAGCTTCTATAATATGTTTGGTGACTATGTTATTAAATTTCATGAGTAGAGTTTTCATGCTTTTTGGTCTGTGCCCCTTTAACCAGAATGTTGCCTGTGGTCCTGTGGGAAAGAGACCAGAAAAATATGACAATTTAACATAGAATTTAATTAAAAAACACAATTATGTTTTGAGCTGAAATGTTACTTCAGATTTGCAAAGCACCTTAAAAGGCTACGTACTTACATGTTATGAATAATCTTTATTTGCATCTGAAAATTAACTATAAATAAGAGCTAATAATCATTGACATGTAAGAGGAATCTAGAAGGTTCTAGCTGAGAGATTACTCCAGGAGACTAGTTTGCTGGGTTGAGGCCAGAATAGTGTTTCTTAACCTTGGTGCTACTGAAATTTGAGACCAGATAATTATTTGTCATGAAGGGCTACCCTATGCATTATTAAGTGTTTAATATTATCTTTGGACTTAACCCTCTAAATGCCAGAAGTAACTCCTTCCCAGTTGTAGTGACTGAAATGTCTCCAGATACTGCTAATGTTTCCATGTGTATGTGTGTGTGCATGCACAAATTATATCTGGCTGAGAACATTTGGGCTGGAATCTGGTCCCTAACTTTGCACATCAAGAAACTATCTTTTTCTTGGGCAATATCCCTTTTACTCCAGACTCATTGTAGCTGTTTGAGGTCCCTTTCCTCTGGCATCATAGCTATTGTAGGTCAAATAAATAGCAAGATAAACCTGGAACTGGAATACACAACTCCTTGAGATATGGCTTATTTATGCCATTATGATGTCTAAAGAAATTCCTGTACTCCAAAGCTGCGGAAATAAAAATTATAGTAATGGTGTTCTTACATTCTGGACTCTGGACCCCAACTTGCTTTGTGAATATCATGATTTTGCCACAATGAGATGAGCAAGTTAATCAAAGTCTGTGCTTCAACGACCTCATCTGTAAGATAACAATATTAGTACATCAACAAGGTAGGGGTAAAGATTAGTTACTACGTGTGGAATTATTATAAATTCTCAGCATGAAGTATTTGCTAAATGTGTTGTTTATTTTGTATAAGATAACAAATATTTTATTGCAAAATAAACATACGGTAAATTGTAGGGGAATGTATATGTTTATAGTAAATAACCATGAAAAATAATGTTGTTTTGTAACCCCAAGGCCAACAACTAGAACTTTATAAAATGTCAGAAGCCCCCGTCTTCTTCCTGTCATGCATTTCCCATGTTACATGTCCCTCTCCCCACAAATGGAAAAAAGTACTCCTTCTTTTATTTTAATTCCATTCTTTTAAAGCTAAAAGTGAAGAATATTGATTCTCAATATATAGAGAATTATAGCTGGCAAAAACAAATGAACAATAAATATATGCTCTCTAGAGTGATTGCACTAGAGAAGCATTTTACATCCAAAATATCGATTGGAATCTGCATAATTGATTGTGAATTGAAGTTAAACACCCTTTTCATCACACACCTGCATACTGATAATGATTTAAAAATCTCTATAGTTGGAGTAAACACCAACCCACACATATCCCTCCCCCATATATGTCATGCACTCATTTATTCGTGCAGACACACACATCCCAATGGTTTACAGAACACTGTAAAGCATTTTGGTTATTGTTTGCAGTTGGGCATAATCAGAGTTTGCTTCAACACTCTGGGCGGCCTTTTCATGTCCACACACCTTGAATTACATTTTGAATTACAACTAGATTGGCTGGTGTGAGTATTTAAGCCAGTCAATAGACATGCAGGAACTGTCTGTTGTAAGAGTTAGCTGAAGAATTTAAGATGCAACATAAGACAAAGTGGACTTTCAATAAAAATGAGGCAATCTTAAAAATAAAATGCCACATTAGGCAAAGGCTTGGAAAAGGTATTCAAGAACAAATTATGTTTAGGCAGAATGAGCTTCATAAAATTTCAAGGGAATCTAGATAATTCTTGTATTATTTTAACTTAATTGCTTACTGTTAATTAAAACATTTGGGACAATAATCCTGCATAATATTTAATTTAATATATGCTAAATAGTAAATATGAGGGAAATATTTTTCTGATTAGAGAAAAATGAGAACAAATTAATTGTATAAAGGAAAAATAACTTATAGATTACACAGAATGAAAAATTAGCTGCATAAATTAAACATGTATGTATAAACATTAGATTATTCTTACACTCTTTCTCTCGTACTTTGTTTTTTAATATTAAAACAATATATTGTTATACAATACACATAAAAGGATAGAAGATAAAATTTATATATATTTTAATCTCTATCCTTATATACATACTGATATATACATGTATGTATATGTATGTATATTTATATATGAAGAATGATAATCGGAAGCCTTTCAATGTACCACGTGTCTAAGAACTAGAACACTGTCAGTTTTATCACATCAACCCATTACTTTTCTGTTATCCTGATTCTTCCTTATTTTAGAAGTAACCATTATATGGAATTTTATGATTTCCACTTTTTTAAAAAATTATTTTAAAATTCACATTTTTCCCTAAAAATAATATACAGTATTACTTATCTTTTCTTCTTAAGGGTCTCAAAAATATCAGTGTACTATATATTCTATTATAAGTTGATTTTTTTTTTCTCAAAAATTTTGCTGTTAGGAGCCGTCCATTTTGTTTTGTGTTGCTGTGGTTATTTGGACTGTTGTAAATAACCATATTGTGATAAGTACTAAAGTTGATGTCTTTAGACGTATGGGTTGTTAATAATTTTTTGCTACTAAGAGCAGTGTTGCTAGGAACTACGTGTCTCTTGGTGTACCAAAGGGAGTTTCTCTAGCTCAGTACTTTTTCCTTTTCATGGGACACAAAGCGTCCTAGTATTTTTATATTACCTTTGGGTGAGAAGACAGATCTCCTTGGAAACAGTGGTTTGTCATAGAGAGGCTTTGACTAGGAGGACCTGTATATCACAAAAACTGGTAATACATGGGTATGTGAAAGTTCAAATACACAACCGATGACATTTTCCTTTTGAAACGTTGCCTGAGCATAGATGCACTAAAGTGTATTGGAGCCTCTCTTGCCAGCGATCTCTGGATCTCTGATGTTTGGATCTCTGATGTTACTGAGCGTATGTCTTGCTAATCTACTGCCTATGAATTGTACCTGTTACTGTCCTGACTTACATTTCTTTCTCCTGATAATTTTGAGCATCAATTTATATAGGCTGTGTACTGTGGAGTTTCTGGTTGTACCATGTGCCTTTTCTTTCAAATGCATTTTCTGATTTAAAGGTGGTTTCTGTTTTCCTTTATTTTTTTTCCCCCTTTATTTGGAATGCTTCTTGTATACTTGTTTCTGTATTTTGAAAGTACTTCCTAAATTTGGTGGTTTCTCTAATTATTTTATGTTGTCTTTGGAAACACTCAGTTCTTAAGTTTAATATAGTTAGATTTATAAATCTTTTTTTTAATGATGAGGTATAATAAACTTTTTTTACCTTAAGATATTATGTTATTTTATAGCTTCTATGATACTTTCTTTTTGTTTCTATAGTCTCTTCTTATTAAAATTACTAGACTTGCAATAGAAAACTGCATATAAGTAATGGGCATATTTTCAGAGATCCTAGATCCTAGTTTTTGAAGTTTTATTTGTTTGTTGATTGCTGTCAGCACTATACTCACCCCGATGTGGCATTTTTTTCTCCTGGCAGATGATTGTGACGAGCCTCTTGTGTCTGCCTTGCCTCGAGCATCATTCAGTAGTTCTTCGGAGCTTTCTAGCAGTCATGGTCCTGGATTTGCGAGGCTAAATCGAAGAGATGGTGAGTCTGTGTTTTTTTTTTTTTTTCTCTCTGAATGTTTCCTGACAAACCTCGATGGTTTTCCATTCTTCCTTAATAACATTATGTAAATTATACATCATAAAAGGAAATACATTTCTAAATAAGCAAATAGTTAAAAATTCATGAGCTATATATGACATCTTGTTTATGTTTAGAACAGCAAAGGATATTTTCTATTTGAAAACCCTACATCATCATTTCAAAGTGTAAAGAGTTGAGTTCCTTCAATCTGGCAAGCTTTTTGCATATCTTATAAAAACAAATTTTCTACAATAATATGTAATCGTTATAGATGCAGTAGTGATGCATACTTAATTGGCCTTCTATTTCAAATTAAGCAAAGAAGTTTGCAAGAAGTAATTTAAAAAGATGCTAGTTACTCAAAACTAATAATCCCTCAATTTATTTAATTCCCAAAGTGGTGGACATTATTTTCTTTCCTGTAGAGGAAAAGGAGCGTAATGAGGCTTTCAGACTCCATTAGAGTTGAAACAGTTCATAGTGTTTCCTACCTCTCAGGTAGGTTGGGTTTGATCCCTTGAATATGTTTAAAGGAAAGTGAAGATGATTAGATAGCAACTTGCGATGCAAATAAGAAAGACTTTGAAAACACTGTGTACTTAAGAGTTTTATTATTGTGGTCACTTTTTACATTGTGCTTAGGGAAGAATTATCTGCACATGGCACTGAGGGAAGCAGGCTTGACAGTGCTACCACAGAAAACATATTAACAACCATGAGAAATAGATACTGAGATCAGATATTATTATATTAGTTTATATTAGTAAAACTATGCTTCGCCCATTTTCATCAGCTGTTTCTTTCAGTTTTACTCCCTGATGCTATCCTCGGTGCTGTTTTTTAATGTTTGAGCACAATGAAGGTTGGACATGGCCAGTAGTGTGTGTGTGTGTGTGTGTGTGTGTCTCGTCATCTGTCACACATTGTGTGTCTGTATGTACACATGCGCGTGTACATGTTTTAATTACAGTGTAGATGTTTGTGTAACCCCTTGACATAATTTTGTCTTAAAACTTCAACTCATATTACTTGAAATGTCCACTTACTTGTGCATCTAAGTATGCAGATATTAATAGAGAGTAAGAACTGAGATTCTTGTATCAAATGGGAAATGGGGGGGACACTTGAATATATTCATATAATTCATTCAGATAATGCTAGTTTATTCCTTTTAAGTGCCTTGTAGTGAAAGCTATTGGTCACGCCAGACCATCTCTCTCTAATTTATAACTCTGAATTCTCTTATTGATCAGGCAAGTGGGCTCTCTCTTGGCTTCTCCGAGGGCCGTTTCAGATCCCGAACCAGGTGCTCTACCAGCAGGAAGGCTTTTGTCACACCTAATCTTAGAGTCAGGTTTCCATCCTGTACTTCTTTTTAAAGTAGGGCAGAGTCTAACATGTAAACATCACTTCATTTTAATAATAGAAGATTTCATAGAATGTAGTCCACTGAAAGAGACACAATATTTAATGTACCTATTTATTTTGTTTGTTCAGATTCAATAAATCACAAAAAATATGTTATTAAGTGGATCAAATCATATTTTTCATTAATTTATATATTCATCAAGAGCCTCCATCACTGGGGCTCATTTTCATTCTTAATTCATTTCTATGGCTCTTGGTAAAACACATTATCAAACTTCATGAATCTCATTTGCATGTTAATGAAACTGAGAAACAAAACAGGACCATTTTAATTATCTTTTGCTGGTTGTCAACCCACTTGATTACATTTTTCTTTTTTATTTAGTTTTTCTTTTTTCCCTACTGATTACATTAAGTTTTCACAAAGGAACATCCAATTCTGATTGATTTATTAAAGGCTATAGTTTGTTTCTAGTATTGAAATATTCCTTATACTATTTTGATCAGGTTTGGGAATGGCATTGAGCCAAGTTAGCAGGTCATATATAAAGAAACTAAACCAGCAAATAAATATTCTAGAATCCCAGTCTAGATATGGTGACTTCTTCACATGAAGTCAAAGAATGGAGGAAAGAAAATGGGGGAACTACCCACTCGTTTTCCATCCATTGGCTACAAGTTCTGTGGGCAAGACCATGAAAATGACTCGGGGCACAGCAGTAAGGGAGGAGAATCTGGAAAATGCCACGGTTAAATAGTGATTCTATTTATACCAGTAGGGAGGAAGACAAAAGTCACTTGTTTTGAGGTATACTAACTTAATTTTGCTGCATGAGTGCTGTTATGGGTTGAATTGTCTCCTAACCCAGATACTTGTGAATAGGACCTTACTTAAACACAGGGTCTTGTTAGATGTCATCGAGTTGAGTTTTATTAGATTAGGGTGGGCCCTACATCCACTGACTGAAGTCCTTATAAGGCAAGTGAGATTTGGGGATACCCAGGCACACGGAGGATACAGAGAGAAGACCACGTGAAGACAGAAGCAGAAACTGGAGTGTTGCGGCTACAGACCAAGAAATGTCAAGGACCAGAAGCGGGGAAGAGGGTGCAGAGAATTCTCGTCTAAAGCCCTCAGAGGGCCTTTCAACACCTCCCAGCCTCACATCTATCCGGAACGAGAGAATTAATCACTTTTCTTTTAAGTTGCCCAGTTTGTGATACTTTTTATGGTGGCCCTAGGAAATTAAAATAAGTGCCATTGGGTAAATGACTTCTTTTTAATTAAATGATATACCAGAGGACTATTTAAATAATTTTCAAGAACAAATGATAAACTACCTTTGTGCTGTGAAGATCCATATCAGTTTGAACCTGAAAGATTTCATGGCTCAAAGAAGTATAATCCAAATTTAATTCTAGACAACACAAACAAAACCCAATTGCTGCTAATATTGGTAATGGGATGGAATCAAATATCTTTCATTTTTAAGTAATATTTTTATTGCTGGAGTTCTAGTACAGTTTGAATTTTAATGGACAACATAAAGTGAAGAATATGTTGATATTTGCTATTTTTAAAGCAAATCTAATGGGTTTAGTGTGCCATTTGATAGTATAAACGTATTCTTAGGACAGAATATAAAGAAGTGTCATCTTGTAGAACTGTTCCTGAGGTTTTAATTTCATCCAAATGAAAGTCTTTATTTTCACATACTTAGGAAATCTTGGAAATGAATTGTTGTAAAGAAAAATACTTGTGTACACAAGTTAAATCATACAACATCACATAAAATTATCTCCACAATAAAAATGAAATACTTTATGTGTGAGTGTAAATGTGTCTACACACACTTATTTAATTATATAGAAGATTGTATTGTTTTCAGAGCTGACTAATACTATGAGTTTCTCTCAATGTATTCTGGAAGATCAGAATATTTCCTGTTGCTAAAAAGTGGAATATTTGTCTATATTTTCTAAACTGCAACTGCACACTTCTATTCTAAATGCTTTTTAAGCAATGTTTTTCTCTATAGCTACAAAATTTGCTCTTAAAATCTAAAACCATCTGTCTCAAGAGAAATTAGCTTGCTTGGTTAATTGACAGGCATTATGCTTCTAATAAGAATAATTATGGCTGAGCATGGTGGCTCATGTCTGTAATCCCAGCACTTTGGGAGACTGAGGTGGGACGATAGCTTAAGGCCAGCTTGGGCAACACATCAAAACCATATCGCTACAAAGATTTAAAAAAGTTTATCCAGGCATAGTGGTGTGAGCCCATAGTCCCAGCTATTCTGGAGACTGAGGAGGATCAAGTGAGCCTAGAAATCCAAGGCTCCAGTGAGCACTGATCATGCACTGCACTACTCCAGCCTGCATGAGAGTGAGATCCTATCTCTAAAAAAATAAATAATAGCTATAAAATTCTATACATAATTGTTTGACAGTTCTTATTGCCCTAAATTATTGTGCTGATTTGCATACAACTATTATGTCTGAATAAATTCCCCAAGCTCCATTTCCAAGGCTTGCCTGTTGCGTGTCAGTGTGTAGGAGGACAGATCCCCAGAGACCGGTAACAGGTGCTTCTTTTGAGGGGGCTGCTTCCTGGTGCTAGACATGTTATATAAAATACTTCATAATACTCATATTCTAAAAATAGTATTGCTAACATATCTAATAAACAGTACATTCTGTATGAGGACAAGAATGAGAGATGACTTTTATATAGGACTAAAAAGTCTGCCTTTGGAAAGGGGAGCCTCACTGGCACCGCAGGTGGGATTTGGAAATGTGCCTGAGAGGTGCTGTGCCCGGGTCCAGTTTGGGGTGAATGAGCTTCACTGACTGAGATGGCTGCATCAGGATGTCCTGAACCTGTGGATTTTGTTGGAGAAGAAAAGATGCTAGTGATTTATTTCCTTCTTTGCCAAATGTTTTTCCATCACCTTGGTAACTGAGGTGCTGCATAAGAGCCTGCCACTTGAGTTGCCAGGTCCCCTGGCTTCCTGCTGATGGAGATCTGGTGCCCTCATTTACCTCCAGGATTGGACTCTATCTTCAATCCAAAGATGTACCGTCTTAATGTTGAGATGGAAGTGCTGAAACCTGACTTCACCCTGAGTAGTCACCCTGTAGGCACAGAGCACGAGCTTCCTGGACACACCTGAACTTCAGGTCCTCCACTCTGCTTCATGCTTGAGTCTTCGTGGACTCTCTCCTGTGGGTCATAATATTTTAGGTGTTAGATATGTCCGGGATCAATTCACTCTTCTTGGGTTTTAGTCATTGCTACCTCTTTCTCCTTAAGGATGGACAACATATTTAAACTTTGTGCTTTAATTTCCTATTGGAAGAATAGGGTTAATAGTGGGATAGTATTGGCCTTCTGAAGATGACTAAAAGACTACATGAATTACAGATGGTGTGGTCACAGGAATTACAAACACATAGTCCCACATGAATGTTAACCAGTTTCAAAGTGTATCCTGTCAACTAACCCTGTTTAAGCCAACCTTGCAGAACCAAATATATGTACAAAGAAAATCTCAGGGAATTTAGGTCGTATTTTGCTGTGTAGAATGTATACTTTTTGTCCAAATTCTTCAGAGAAAAATAAGGATGTGCAGTATACATGAGTAGTAATAATTCCATATCTGTGCTGATGCATTGAAAGTGTTAATTCTGGAAAACAATAATGATATCTGTAGGCAAAATAGCACACTGGAATCTGGTAATAGGGTCTGTTAAACTTATGATGACCTTGCAGTAAAAGTCTATGTTATATAATGTGCAAAAGCAATCATAGCAGACTCGAAAACCCAACTTGCTGTGATACCTGATAGACTATCCAGCCATGTGTCAGTAAATAAGTCCTTTAATGAAGGAAGAGTGGATGTCATGGATGTAATCAGCTGATAATAATTTAACACCTACAAGCAGGATCAAAAAAGAATTCATTGCCCAGGTTTGTGACTGGGTCTTCAGATCATGAAATGTCAAGAAAGAAGTGGTTGTGCAATTGTTTAAAAAAAAGTGGCATCCCCAGTGCAATGGATGGAACTGAGGATGATGAAATTTACAGAGATGAGGAAAATGACTCTTCAGAAGATTCCAGTAATTTAGAAATTGGAGAAGACGGTACTTCTGATGTTGACAGTGCTAAAGTGCTGAAGAGCTCTTCCCCTTCTATGATGCATAAATAAATTTGCTACTGATACATCACATTTCTTATGCCTTGTATCTGTTCTTATGCTTTGTAATTAATTGTTACACATAATTTCATATACCAAAATATGTTGAAAGATAAATGTTAAAATTTCTTTATAATACAAAAAACAAGCACCTAAATATAAACAAATAAAAATTTGAATTAAAGAATTAAAATGAAAGATTTATTTTCTGTAAGTTTGGGCTAAAAATGTGTCTGCACACTATCCACTGCAGAATACAGTGACTATGCCTGGAAGAGTCACTTTATTCCTGATCAATTAGAAAGCAAAATAAAGTCAAAGATTTATATTTATATTTTTCATGTTTATTATTAGATTGAAGTAAGGATAAAACATTCTCATATGTTTTAGTTGAAGTTTGTGAACTAGAGTGATATGATACTTTTATTTCAAATATTTTACTTTTTCTTGTTTTGTTTTAGCAACTGGAAATAAGTTTATGAAATTAAGTTAAAAACCTTACTAAGAGATTAACATTTTGATTCAGATTTGGAAAATAAAGTTCCAGACCCACTTTGTGATCAGTGGTGTGTCACTTGTGCTAATAGGTTATGTTTTGTCTACTGGCCTTGAGAAGGTGAAATAGCAATGAGTAAAGATTTATAATTTTTATTTCTCAATATGCTTATTATCTTCTGCTCATTAAAACTGGGAGAGTTTACTACACTTTTGAATTTAACACAGAATCCTGCAATTCTTGTATTGACACATTTGATTTAGCGCCGGGGCGGATTGCCCACCTGACTCGTGGTTTCCTTTTGACTTCAGATGTTGCTCTTCCTCTTTGGTCCCTTCCTTAGGGATGAGCTACACCCTCATCTGATCTCTTGCCAAGGACTTGGTACTCCCCTTGACTGCCCGATGGCACACACTCTTCAGCTCCAGATAATTCTGATAATGTTATTCCCTGTGAGTGTACCAAGTAGCCAATCCTAAACAATGTATAGTGATAAAAATTGCTGGTTTGGAAATCAGGAAAACTAGATTATAATACTAAATTATGAGTGGGCTTGGGGGACTGTCATTACTCTTCTTTTTCGTTTCTTTCCTATAAATGTATGGGGTTGGATTTGAGGATCTATAAATTTTATGACAATGTGTTCTTCTTGTGTGTAATGTTTGTTAGGCAATGTATCCATCTTTTCTTTCTAACTCACCCTAATGACAGAAATCTTGAAAGCATGTGAATGAGAATCTTGAAAGCATGTGAATGAGAGGAAGTTGGAATCCCTTGAATAAGAAGGCAAGCAGAGTCCTTCAGGCAGATTATCCCTCTCCGTCCCCTTAGGTGAGAAGACATAGAATGCTCCTGATGTAGGAAATGTCTTCAACTTCTATTAAGATACAGGAATTCAAGTTGTAGATATAAGCCTACAATTGAAATGGATAAAATGGCTCAAATTTGATCAGTTAAGATGTATTCCTAAAACTAAAAATTATCCCCAATACATAACTGACATTTCTTTTTGCATACATTTAACATTTTTCACAGGGCTGAGTAGGAACATTTCACATGTAGGTGCAGTGAATAAACAGCGTGTTAAATAATCAAGAGGTGACTTGGGTTAAGTTCTCCTAGAAGCACATCTAGAGGCAGTGATTGAGGTGCAAATGATTTAGGGTACAGCTGCCTGGAGAAAACAGTAGGGTGTGAAGGAAGCAGGGGAAGGAAGGGGAAGAAGGCACCAAATAATTTCAGAAATCCCAGGCACTGACTTATCTCTCAAAAAACTACCTATGATGTATTTTACCCGAGATTTTGTCTTACCTCAAGGTAAAGGTGATGAGTCTAGAACAGTGTCTGGTTATCTGAATGATTAATTTAGAAAAGCCAATGTCTTATCTTAGGCCTCTATGTCAAAATACCAATGACTGGTGGCTTGAACAACAGGTATTTATTTCTCACAGTCCTGGAGACTGGGAATTACAAGATCAAGATGAATCTGGTGGCATATTCGGCATCTTGGGAGGACCCTTTTGCTGCCTTCCTGAGGGCTGTCTTCTTGATTTTTGCTGGAATGGCCTCTCCTGGGTGCGTCCCTATGAAAAAAAGAAATTGGGCAGCGCCTGTGGCTCAGTGAGTGGGCAGGGTGCCGACTCCATGTACCAAGGGTGGCAGGTTCAAACCCAGCCTCAGCCAAACTGCAACAAAAAAATAGCCAGGCATTGTGGCGGGCGCCTGTAGTCCCAGCTACTCAGAAGGCTGAGGCAAGGGAATCGCCTAAGCCCAGGAGTTGAAAGTTGCTGTGAGCTGTGTGACGTCACGGCACTCTACTGAGGGCGATAAAATGAGACTCTGCCTCTACAAAAAAAAAAAAAAGACTCAGAGGCATGAGGGTCCAAAACAAACAAACAAACAAACAAACAAAAAAAGATAAATCACTGTTTCCTTTTATAAGGGCACTATTCATATCATGAGTATCCCACCCTTGTGACATAATCGAAACCTAATTACCTCCCAAAGGCCTCATCTCTAGACATCATCAAAATTGGGGGTTAGAGCTTCAAAATGTGAATTTTATGGAGACATAAACACTCAGAACATACTAATTAGCTACATGTCTAGTAATTAGTGAACCAACAAGAAAGTGTTAATTGCTTGAAGCATCTGAGAGAAATCAAGCCAGCCTTCAGCTCCAGGGATCCTGGAGTGAGCCTGATATTATACTCATCACATAACAAACCTTCAAAATATATAAAGAAAAATGGACAGAAATTACAGTGAAAAATATACATAGAAATATACATAGAAATGCAAAATATAGTGGGTTTATGTTTGATGTATTTCTCTCTATAGCTTATTGAACAAGTAGGCAAAAAAAAATCAGTGAAAATTGAGATAAATGATTTGAATAGCAAAGTTAACAACTTTGTAAGTATGCCATGGAGTACTATTCAGCCATTAAAAAGGCAGAGTTTATATCTTTTGTATTAACCTGGATAGAGCTGAAGAACATTCTCCTTAGTAAAGCATAACAAGAATAGAAAAACAAAAAGCATCCCATGTACTCAATACTAATATAAGACCAGTAGAAGAACAATCACATGCCCACATGTGAGAA
>CAUYON010031353.1:0-35652 GCA_963573935.1 Arctocebus calabarensis
TACATCACAAGTTCATTACTTCATGGTTCATACATAGTTCAGGGGTACAAGGAACAGGCATAGGAATTGGGTAAGTTTCTAAGGAACTCAGGACTTTCCACCAGGGGGTATTGCACCAGGGGCTTCTTTAAATTATACCCCTCCCTTCTATATGCTTATCTCTTCTTCCAGAATTTAGCTCCTCCGCCCTTGTAGGGGCTGGGGTTAAGACACAAAGCACTTCCCCTTTGAAGGATAAAGGGTTTGTTATATTCTTTAAATCTATGGGTTGGGGGATTAGTAGCAGGGGTAGGGGGCTTGGTGCAGGGACAGGGGGCTTGGTTATTACAAGTTGGAACAAGGTGGCCCCTGGACACCCCATTCTCAGGGAGGGTTGATAACGATGAGCCAACGGGCAGTGCCAGGAGCACAGGGGTCTCAGCTCAGATTCTGGTGCCACCACTGGGGACCTGGTGGAGGCTCTTACTCCTGGGCCTGATCCTGGAGGGACGTTTGTCTGTTCTCCCTGGCCCTGGACCCCCACCCACCTGCTGCACATGCCCGGTCCCCCTTGACAGCCTCTGACAAATGCCTCCATGCAGCTGCAGGGACATAGGGTGCCCTGGAAACCCCAGTCCTCCTCGTTGTCCAGCATGCGTGGTCCGTCTCAGCCATGCAGGGATCTTTCAGCCAAAGGAGCCCTCAGCTTACATCACAAGCTTCTCTCACAGGGAAACTGAGCCCCTTCCATGACAGTTGGTTCTCTCTGGAGGTTCTGGAAGCACTTTGTCCTGTGTCTTACAGGTATCTGACCTTGGCATTGCCTTGGGAAGCCTCTCGTCCAACTGAGGGAAAACTCTAAACCAGGAATTGGCTGAACTTACTTTGTTTTCCTTGGTGAAGTTGGGGACCATGACGCATCGTGGGAGCTGTGCCCTCCGTCCAGGGTTGGATTGAGCAGTGGCAGTGTGGGGACGGCTCCGGGGGTCTCTGAGACCTCGGTTGCACCTTCTGCAGCCAGTTCCTTCTCCAGGAGTTCACAGTGGGAGCTGAGCTCAGCTGTCCTTCCCGTGTTCGCTCTGCTGAGGGACGGGCTTCCTCCTTCCCTTTTCTCTCCGGCTGCATGTCGAAAGAGCAGCTTCAGGCCCCTGAAGACGGGGTTCCTTCCGAGGTATCTGGGAGCTGCCTGGGGCTCTTTTCCTTCCACAGAGCCGGGTTTTGTTGGGCTGGATTTGGTCAGTTCCAGTAGTCAGTGCGGTTTGTCCTCATTGCTGAGAGTTTTCTCCTTTTGTGCCTTTGGAGCATTTCCTCTACTCTCCAAGGGACAAGCTGGATTGTCCTGGCTGCTGGTTGGGGTCCCTGGTTCTCACACTTGTAACCACGGCCTGTGCTCTTGTTCAGGCCGAGCTTCTGAAGAGCGTTGTACCCTCCAGGAGACCAGCCGCTCCCATGGCCAGTTTGCCTCTAAGTGAACCTGGAGAGGTCTCGGTGACACAGAGGCTAAAGTGACCATCGACCACACCATCTCACACGGCAGTCCCCTAGGGTCCCCTGGTAGCACTGCTACCACCTGGCCCCACCTCCCCAGGACAGGAGTGACACAGAACATTGCAGACACCTGCCAGTGCAAGCTCAGCATGGCTGAGGGCCAGTATTGGAGGGGAGGAGAGCAGACCCTGACCATCGGGGGCTCAGGAATGCCCCAGGACTTTGCTGAGCAGGAGCCACTTGCAGTGGACATCCTGTGGTGGACACGGGGCGAAGGTGGTGGACACTGCTGTGAGGGGGGGTCTCTGCTCAGATAAGCCACCGGGTCTGAAGCTGGTGCAGCTCCCTGGCTTTCCGGCTCAGCCCAAGTCCTCAGGCAGAGCTGGGCCGGAGGGGGTGTGGCCAGAGGGGTGTGGCCCGGAGGGGGTGTGGCCTGGAGGGGTGTGGTCCGGAGGGGTGTGGCCTGAAGGGGTGTGGTCCGGAGGGGTGTGGCCTGGAGGGGTGTGGCCTGGAGGGGTGTGGTCCGGAGGGGTGTGGCCTGGAGGGGTGTGGTCCGGAGGGGTGTGGCCTGGGGGAGCTTCAGAGCAGTAAGCACCACATGTCTGTGTGTGTGTGTGCACAGCATGCTAGGGTGTGCTGTGTGTGTGCAGGTGTGGTGTGTGGAGGAGGGATGTGTGATTCATTGGTGTGTGGCAAGTGTGTGTGTGTGAGCTGTGTGTGAAGGCGTGTCTCTGTGTGTTAGGGGTCAAGGGCTCCCCCATGTTCTTAGATCTACGAAAGTGAGGATGGGGTTTCAGTCAGTGTTTAATTTCATTTGAAAGCAGAAACGTGGCATTTATTCAACTTAAGGGTCATGGAGCCACCATGTTTATTTACATCAGGAAAGAGAAAAAGAGGAAGGAAGGAAAGAAAAATCCACTTGGGACCCAGAGTGTCTAAGC
Source organism: Arctocebus calabarensis (assembly GCA_963573935.1). Lineage (NCBI taxonomy): Eukaryota > Metazoa > Chordata > Mammalia > Primates > Lorisidae > Arctocebus > Arctocebus calabarensis. Next base: position 2,409 of record CAUYON010031353.1, read on the forward strand.
CTCCCTTTTCCTCCTCACTGTGCTTCGTGCCTGCCAGGTCAGCCCAGGAAGCGCCCCTCCAGCAGGCCTTTGCCCAGGGCTTCTGAATGCTAGGCTGTCTGCCCGACACGCAGGATCTGCTGAGCCTGGGAACAGACGAGGAGACGGAACAGACGAGGAGACAGGGAGGTGAACTGGGCCCCGGGAGCTCTGAGGGAGAGCAGGGGGCAGGGGGCCACCGGTGGGGCGGAGGCTGAGCCCCTGGAGCTTGCCCTGCCCACAGTGTGACCGGCTGGAGGAGTCCTGGCCGAATGGCTCGGCTCTCTAGGGGAGCCGTGCTGGTGGACTTGGCTGTGGAGATGGGGAGATGGGCAGATTCCAGGCAAGTTTTGAAGGTGAAACCTTAGGCTCTCAGGGGGCAGAAGATTGGGATTTAACATGTGAGATGAGAACGTGGCTCTGGGGTTTCCAGTCTGAGCAGCAGGTGCTCCTGAAAGGCTGTGTATGGAAGCCTGAGGTGGGCCTCTCCGAGTGGGGTGCCACAACAAAGTGCCACAGACAGGGCTATGTGGCAGGTGTCTGTATCACTGTGCAGCCTGGCAATCCCAGAGAGGGTGTCAGCTCGCTTAGCTCCCGAGCTGCCAAATGCCATATACCCACGTGGCAGAAAGAGGGAAGCTCTCTGGGCCCCTCTTATAAGGGCCTCATCCCACTCAGGAGGTTCCACCTCCCGACCTCCCTGCCCCCCAAGTCCCCCTCCTCCCACCATCACTCAGCAGCACAGAGATGTGGAAGGAGGTGGAAGGCCCTGCAGAGTCTTGGTTCTTCCTTTAGTGACCGGGGCAAGTCCCCTCTGGGTCTCCATCTCTCAATGCACAGAACTGGATTAATTGCAAACCTCTCTGAGCACCAACAAGGAGCAGACGTGGCCTAACTCAGAGGAATGTCCTTCCCTGAGCCTCTGAGTCCCTGGTGGGCAAATGCAGATCTGGTCACTGTGGAGATGGTAGCACTGGAGGACCCAGGGGCTGTGGTCAGGAGGCTTCCGCTGGAAGGAGCTGGCCACCTGGCTGTGGGTGGGACATCATGGGGCTGGGACAGACTTGGCCTTGTATCTGGCGGGGCAGGAGCTGTCTGACCCCAGAGCTGGGACACTGGCAGCAGCCGCAACAGATGCCGGGGTCTGGCACTGGAGAAGGCATGCCTCCTACGCAGGGGGCGTCGGCTGGCAGCTGTCCCCAGGCTGCACCTGGCCTGGCTCACTCAGGCACCAGAGCCCTCCTGCCCCTCAGGGCCTCAGCACCCAGCAGCCCCTGTCCACCTTAGTGTGTGGGGCCTGACCAGGTGCCATCGGTCACAGAGGTCCACCGCCCGCATCTGTGTTAGGGGCAGCTTCTCGACAGGGGACCTTGCCCCCAGGTCGGGTGGCTAGCTCTTCTCAGCCCTCACTGCTCCCCCGTGTTTGGCTGGTGCTCCAGCGACTGACCCACTGAGCTGCAGAGCAGGCCTGGCTGCATCTCACATCCCTGGGCCCAGCGTGGAGCCAGGCCCAGGGTGTTTGTTGAGTGAATAAGCAACCTGGTTGTGACTTTCCCCAGTTACTTCCAGATCCATGTGCTTAAGTTGTAACAGGGAGCTATCTCTGCCTCCCTCTCGGGATAACTGTGCATCACAGAGCTTCTTGCCTGGAGGAGTTGTTTTCACCAAGGATAGTAGCAGCACTGCTGACCACCAGACTGCAATGTTACCACCAGACCGTAGTGTCACCACCAAACTGGCAGTGTCACCACCAGGAGCTGGTAGTATCCCCACTAGACTGTAGTGTCACCACCAGGAGCTGGCAGCGTCACCACCAGACTGCAGTGTTACCACCAGAGTGTAGTGTCACCCCCAGGAGCTGACAGAGCTGCCCAGTAGACATCTGCATTTGCTGACATACCCAGGGCGCCCATGCCCAGCCCTAGTGCAGAGCCCTCCCATCTCAGAAAGCTCCTCAGAAAAAGTGGGGAGGCCCCGGGGCTGCTCCAAAGGGGCTGGCTATAAGGGGCAAGGTCCCAGGCCCACCTTGGCCCCTTCCCCACCTTCACCCTTGGTCCTGAAGGGCCTGAGGAATATGTCACACATGTTACAGCCAGGCAGCCACCCAGGAGCTCTGACCGCCTGCTTCCCGTGGCCAGTGGTCTTCCAGAGCCCCTCCCAGCTCACCCGGCTCTGGCCTTCCCAGGCACTTAGCACACCAGAGAAATCTTGTTTTCACGTTATCAGCAAGAAAATAGGAAACGGCTTGAAAAATAGGGAGACATAAAACAATGGTTTAAGAAGAGTGAGCCTTGGATAAACAGACCTGGTCGAGGTGTGGGATCTGTGGAATGTATGTTCTGTGGTCTAAGATAAACACCCTGAACACTAAGCAGGCCTCGCTCTGTCCCAGCACACGCCGCTGGGGACAAGAGGGGCCGCTGGGGCAGCGCAGGGGCCTCCTGCTGACGGGCCACGTTCCTGTGAGCTGGCGTGTGCTGGGCCAGACGAGCTCAGGGCCAGGTGCTGGGGACCTGTGACTTGTGGCTGCGAGGTTTGCTCCGAGTCCTTGTGACTTTCTGTAAGGAGCTTCTGCGATTTTCTGTTGGATTAGGGGATCCTACAGTTGGCTTTCAAGACACACTTACCTGTGAGTAAAACCTGCTGGAATTAGCCCTTGGGTTTTTGGTGAGTCAGGCGTGGTCTGGACAACTGGGAGCCCTGAGCTCTGCACTCACTCTGGCCATCATGTCACCCGCCAGTGGGACACCAGCATTGCAACCACATCACTTCTCAGGTTAAGATGAAGACTGAGGCCCCAGGTGAGGGAGCTGCCAGGCCGTGGAGCCAGACCTCCAGGCTGAGCTCACACAGGAGTGGAGGTCTTGCTTCCCAGGCTCATTCCAACATCGAGCCACCTCAGCCATGGGGTGGGTACCAGCAGTCAGGGCCAGCTGAGGGGCTGGAGAAACACCTGCCAGGGTGAGGCTGTGCATGGAGCTCCAGTGCCACTCAGAGCCACAGTCCCTGGAAATGGGGGGTGACTGTTCATGTCACAGCCTCAGCCTTGCTGGGCTGGGTGGGTTTAGGCTCCTCCTCCTGTTTGAAAGGTGGCTGTAACCCCAACAGTTTAGCTCAGGTCGCTTGCCTGGTGGCCTCAGGCCAGCCCTCCCCTCCAAATATCTGCCTACTTCCCCCACTTCCAGACACGAGCAGTGTGGGAAATATTTGGCAGTAACCTGGGGGTGTCCAACCCACAGTCTGAGGGCCACATCCAGGCTGGCTGTGAAAGGGTCCCAACACAGAAGAATAAACTAACTTAAAACATTATGTGGGTTTTTTTGTGTTTTTTTTTTTTGGTGGAACCTGCTTGCATGGTTCTTGAGCATGAACTTTGTAGACAACAATGTCCTGTCACAGTGTCACATAAAATAAATACACATGTGGTCTCACTATTTGTACACACAAATGGCTTCAGTTTTACACAGAATACAGTTTCCAGTGTCTTCTAAACACAGTCAGACTGACATCATCAGATGTTACATGTACCTTGGCGAGGCAGTGATTATCAGTAATATTCCAACCTACCATTGCAACGTGAGGCATTTAGTGTTCTTAGGAAGTCCGGTGAGCATCCTTACACATTACTGAGGCACTTGAACACCTTGCGACACCACACACATCAGTGCTGTGCCCCACAATTGGCCTCCACCCCTCCCTGCATCGACGGCTGAGTGTGGAAGGAGCCCCAACTTTGTTTTCTATTTTATGTCAATTGATTTTCACAATAAAAGTAAATATAGTCTTCCTTATTTATTTATTTTTTTTGATCCCAGCATGGCTTCTACAATATCTCAAAAGAAAACAAAACCCCTAAAAAGGAAATTTACAGATGAAGGAAGATTATTCCATGAAAAGTGGACAGATGACTGCTTTTTTGTCGCGGCGAATAGTAAAGCACACAGTTTAATTTCCCTGCATGTAGGGAACATGCAGGTTCTCAAAGACTGTAATTTGAAAAGGCATCATCTGCAAAAATACGCTGCCAAATTTGATCAGTATGTAGGATTGTGTCATCAGGGCAAAACAGAGAAACTGAAAAAAGTCTGTCTTCTGAACAAATTTTTTTTTAGAAGTTGTAACTCAGACCGATTTCATTACAAAAGCTAGTTATAGGGTAGCATATTTAATAGCAAAAAAATCAAAACCATTTACTGATGAAGAGTTTATTAAGCTGTGTATGAAAAGCACAGCAGATATGATTTGCCCTGAAAAAAAGAGGGATGTTTCTAAAATCAGTTTGTCTCACCAGTCTGTAGCCAGGTGAACTGAAAAAATTAGAAAATCTATTGAAAGAAGTTTGGGGAGTGAGCTGCTAATTTTATTTTTATTTTTATTTTTTTTTTTTGAGGCAGAGCCTCAAGCTGTCACCCTAGGTAGAGTGCCGTGGCATCACAGCTCACAGCAACCTCCAATTCCTGGGCTCAAGCGAGTCTCTTGCCTCCGCCTCCCAAGTAGCTGGGACTACAGGCGCCTGCCACAACGCTCGGCCAGTTTTTGGTTGCAGCCACCATTGTTATTTGGCAGGCCCAGGCTGGATTCGAACCCGCGAGCTCAGGTGTACATGGCTGGCGCTTAGCCTGTTGAGCCACAGGCGCCGAGCCAGTTAATTTTAAATATTATGCTGTGGGGAAGGATGACAGCATTGGTGGTGTAAACACAACTCACCTTGCCGTTTGTATTAGGTGCTGATGAGAAATGTAACATCACCGAAGAGATGGCTTCTGTAGTGCCGTTAAAAGACACAACTAAATCAAAAGACTAATACACAGCAGTACAAAATATATTAAAGCAATTCTTGTTTATTGTCAAATTCTCTAGAATAGTCACTGATGGTACCCTGGTGATGGCAGGTGAAAGAGAAGCATGTGTAAAATTAATAGAAGATGGTACAATTGCCTCCCAAACTTATGCTTGATGAAGTATAATTGTGTAGCACGTAAAAAAGTGTATGTGCAAAACCTTTAAAAATGGATAATGTCATCCATTTTTAAGTCAAGTCATCATCAAGATTGTGAATTTCATAAGGGCCAAGGAATTAAATCATCACCAATTCCAGGAATTCCTTAAAAGTGTTGATGCTGACTACAGTGACATCATGTACTTCTTTTTCTTCTTTTTTTTTTTGTGAGTCACAGTCTCACTCTGTCACCCTGGGTAGAGTACCATGGCATCATAGCTCATAGCAACCTCAAACTCTTAGGTTCGAAGGACCTTCCTGCCTCAGCCTCCCGAGTATCTGGTACTACAGGCACCCACCACAATCCTCAGCTAGTCTTCTTTTTTAGTAGAGACAGGGTCTCACTCTTGCCCAGGCTGGTCTTGAATTCCTGAGCTCAGGCAATCCACCTGCGTCAGCCTCCCAGAGTGCTGGGATTACAGGGGTGACCCACTGCACCGGCCTATCCTTTACTTTTTGGAATTCAGATGACTAAATAGAGGCCAAATGTTGAAAAGATTTTATGATTTGCAGCAAAATCATTTTTAGTAGATTAAGCCTCTCATTTAAATGAGATGAACATACCTCTTCATGGTAAAAACCAATTTACCAATATGAAGTTTCAAACCATAACTGCCTTCCAAATGAAACTGAAATTAAGGCAAGCTCAACGCAGGGCAAATAATTTTATACATTTCAACACATTGGCTAAACACAGTCCTGTGAGCGGCAAAAAATATGCAGCCTTGCTTTCAATTTGACTCAACAATTTGAAAACAGATTTCAAGATTTCTGGGAAAATAATCAATATTTTGGTGCATTTGAAACTCCATTTTCAGCCGACATAAATACATTACCTGCCAATTTTCAAACGGAATGCACAGAGCTGCGATCTGACACCCAACTTAAAGACAAATCCCATCACGTCTCTTTACTGGACTTCTCCAGGGCCTGCCTTCCTAGACACAAATGACCTCGCTTTGCAATCACGCCTTACTTGTGCCCTTACTTTTTGGCAGCACCTACACTTGTGAGCAACTATTTTTAACAGTAAAGCACATTAAGAGTAAAATTAGAACCAAAATATCAGATAAGCGCCTTGAGAACCCCTGAGAATTGCAGCCACGTCCATCAAACCAGAGGCAGATGCATTAGTTTCTCAAATACAATGTCAAATATTCTACTAGTTTTATGCTATGTATTTTTTTTTTTTTTTGAGACAGAGCCTCAAGCTGTCACCCTGGGTAGAGTGTGATGGCATCACAGATCGCAGCAACCTCCAACTCCTGGGCTCAAGCCATTCTCCTGCCTCCACCTCCCAAATAGTTGAGACCACAGGCGCTCACCACAACACCGGGCTAATTTTTTGGTTGCAGCCATTATTGTTATTTGCCAGACTCGGGCTGGATTCGAACCCGCCATCTCAGGTGTATGTAGCTGGCGCCTTAGATGCTTGAGCCACAGGCACTGAGCCTATGTTATATATTTTTATAATAAAAAGTATGAAGGACATTTTATTACTTAAACATGTCCATTTTCTATATTAGTGGTTGCAAACTTGGCGCCTGCTCCTTGACTTTAGAGACTCTGTTAGGCCGCTGCACTGCTAGGATTGTTAGGTAAGACTTTCGTGTCTATCTGTGTAAGGGACATCACAATTATGCACGGGCCCCTGGGGATTTTTGCTCATCTGCTTTCCTTCGTGTTTGTGTATTTAATGCGCAGCCCAAGACAACTCTTCTTCCAACATGGCCCAGAGAAGCCAAAAGGTTGGACACCACTGATGTAAGTGACTTTTTTGGAAGCTCATAGTGGGCTACCCTGTAAAATATGGTGTGGTAACTGTTTCTTGTCAGTCTAGATGTGGGGATGCCTTCAATAATCTCCTCCCCACTCCCATTAACTTTTTGTTCTGATGAAGAAATTCGTAATTAAGCAGAAGCTGCCTGCTGGCTGGGACTCGGAACTGTGGGAAGTGTCCTCTCTGCTCAGACAGTGAAGGGTGTGTGTGTGTGCTGGAGGGGGGGGGTCCCAGATCACAGTACAGGTCAAAAGAGGCTGGGTTGACAAACGTGAAGAGGAATGTGCAGAAAGTATTTTTAAGGTGCGGGGGATGAGGAGGCTGCTTTGCAGAACTGTGGCCCAGACCTCTCTGTGGCCTGGGGGTTCACCCATAGCACAGCTGGTGGCTCAGCCTCCATTTGGGACAATAAGACCCCTGGGTGACGTCCTCCCCCTCCCTCTAGCCCTTGTCCATGGTCGAGCCCCATGGCCTCCTCAGCCCCCCCAGGAGTGATGTGGCAGCTGCTGTGGAACCCCAGACCCTCAGCTGGACCAGACTGCCTTACAGTGTCCCTGCTGCCAAGGACGCCATGTGGCCGGATCCACAGGGTGAGATGTGGGGGCTGACATGGGGTTTGTCCATCCCTGGCCCAAAAGGACCCCTCCTGTGCACCTGCTCTGGCTGCTGGGGGCAGTGAACGGGGTGCTCCTGGAAGTGACATGTTCTAGGTGGCCAGTCCTGAGGGGCCACATGCTGCAGACCACTGGGCACCATTGCGGGCTTGGGTCTATCTGTTGCCGCAGGCCCCATCCCGTGGACACGTGATCATTGCAGGCTTGGGTCTGTCTGTTCCCCCAGGCCCCACCCTGTGGACATGTGACCATTGCAGGCTTGGGTCTGTCTGTTCCTGTACCCTGTGGACACAAGTGCTCTGACTGTCCTGGCTGGGTGACCAGGAGCCGGCAGAGGCCACCCCTGCTCGCAGCCCTGGGTGTCACATGGACTCATATCACCCCCGGGAATGCATCCTGAGTTGCATCGTACCTGGGTGTCCCCTAAGCACTGTCCTTCCTTGTCAGCTCCCAACTCGAGTTTCTTTCTCTCAGCTCCTGTGAGGAGCAGGGCCACTGCTGTGGGGGCAGCCCCGGGACTGTCCACAGGTGCAGTGAACCGCACACTGGACACTCATGGTCTGGAGGCCAGAAGTTTGAGATCAGGGTGTTGGGGGGCCTGGTTCCCCTGCAGGTGTGAGGCAAGTCCTCCTGGCCCTGTCCAGCTCCTAGGGGTTCTCTGGCTGTCTCTGGTGCTCCTTGGCCTGCAGAAGCTTCTTCCAGTGCCTTCTCCCTGTGGCCTGTGTGCCAACGTCCCCCCTTATAAGGACTCAGGCCACCCCGCTCCACTGTGGCCTCATCTTAACCAATGACATTGCAATGGCCCTATTCCAATGGAGGTCTTGTCTGAGTGCCTGGAGGTTAGGACGTCAACACATATATATGTTTGTGGGGGACACCACACAAGTCTTGGCAATTGGGCAGGTGAGGCTGGACTTTGCCAGACACTGACAATTAGTCTCGTGAAGCTGCCCTGTATGTTCTGAGGCTCCGCCCACAGTGTAGGCCTTTCCCCTCCTTGCTGCCATCTGTGGGTCCCCCCACACGCCCAGGGGCTTTCAGGCCAGCCCACACATTTCCCACCCATGCCCGGGAGCCGGGGTGGATCACACACCTACGGTTCAGCCCCAGGTCCCTCGACCTTCCCACGTGGGCGACTCGTTGTTACGCCCCCGACATCCCCAGTGACTCCCTCTCACAGGCTGTGCCGCCTTCCCAACCTCTCGGCTCCCTCACCCCTTTGCTCTCGGACACGGGCTCCACGACCCTAACCAGAGGTCAGAGGTCAGTTCCTGCATTCCTCAGGCCGTGAGTTACAGGTGACAGAAGCCTGACCTCAGGGTGGGCTCCTGGCCTGGCAGACCCGGGCAGTCGGCTCTTCCCGTGGTCCCTTTCTCTCTATTTCCCCTGTTCTCCGTCCCAACTTGGATCAGCTTTGTTCTCCACACAGGTGTCTCCACCTGGCTGTCAAGGTGAGGACTGGAGGCTTGTGACTGAGAAGGAAGAAAGTCTCTCCTGGCAGAATCCAAACACGAAGTCTCACTGAGGAACTCTGACAGGCTGTGCTTGTTCACGCTGGACCCGTCTCTAGGAACGGCCTGGCACAACCGACCCCAGCAGCAAGACCAGGGCTGGGCCCCCGACTGCAGGGCTCCCTCATTTTGACCCCAGAGATGTTTTTGTCCTTAGAGAGTTTCTGACTCCACATTCATGAGCCAACATCTCAATCAGAATTATCCCAACAACTGTTGACATTTGTCAAGAAAGCATTTTCTGAAACTGATTTAGTTAATCCAGTTTAGTTCTGGATCAATTTTATGTACAGTGTAGTTAACCAAATTGTTTCCATTTTTATTTTTCAATGACTCAGCTCATATACTTTTGGGGGCTTTTTGTTTTTGGTTTTTACCCATCTCTAATTTTAACAAATGAATCTTCTGCTCCAACGAGGTGTGTGTGTGTGTGTGTGCGTGTGTGTAGCCATTACTTCTGCAAAGCTATTGACATTTCTTGACACAGATCTTAATTTTGTTAAGAATCATTATTCTTCTGTCTATACAGATCATAAACTTAACATGTGAGTTTCTGCATTCTGTCAGTTTGGTTTTCTATTGATAATTTCTCATTTTTCCTACTTCAGTTTTCATAGTTTTCAATGTTAACAATGATATCTCATTCAACATTTTACCTGTAACAACTTTGGCTGCATACAGTTTCAGTTTTTATTTGCCTTCTTTTGTGTTACTTCTGCTGTAATATTAATTCTGAATTGAAAAAACTCCAAAGACCTCCCCAGAGGCCTCACTCCAGCCCTCTCTGCAGGGTGCTGCTGTGTCTCTGCCCAGCCCTCCACCATCTACCCAGAGCCTCTCTTTCCCATCTCCAGCCCCGCATCTGGCTTCTCTCCTGGGGTAGGGCCCCTGCTTGCCCAAGAGAGAGCTCAGAATTTTCTGTCTATTCAAGAGTTTGAGGCTCTGCCTGGGAAGACATCCAGCACCCCGGGGACCCCAGGCCTCATCTTCTCCTACCTGGGGCTGATTGTTGCATTAGGCTGTACGTCCCCTAGGGGTAGACACGGCATCTCAGGGAGTTCTTGGCTCTAGGGAGGTTGTGGAGGCAGAAAGTGGTTGGTTCATCTGCTTCAGCTGCCTGGGAACCTCTGTCTGAATATGGCCTAGAATCCAGGCCCTGATATTTGTAGCCAGAGGACTGCCTGAGACAGCCCTGAGAGGGAGAAGGTGGCCGAGCACCAGGGTGGGCAGAGCTGTGCTGTCTCTTTTGTCTCCTTTGCCTCATGCCTGCTCCTCTGGGTAAGGACTTGGGCCTCAGGGCCACAGGTAGAGAACCCATGACCATGCACCCCTCTGAGGTCAGGTGTCTTTCTCATCACCTCTCCCTGCCTTAGGGTAATAACAGCCTTGTCCCAGGTAGTTGGTAGATTGAGGGAGCTCTCCCTGGAAACCTCTCACTGCAGGAGCCCTCTTTCCTGGCACTCTAATTACCTGCATCCCTGGGCCCGCTGTTGGACTTTCTGTAAGAACAGTGATGCAGGAGCTTTCTTCCTCCTGGGCACAATACACTCTGTGCCTGTCAAGCGGTCAGAGTCAGAGCCTGAAGCTAAGGACAGTGGTCAGGCCTTGTCACCAAGTGTCATGATGATCCCTGAGTCCCCATGTCTTCACTGGCCCCAGCTCTGGTCCCAGAGGCACCATGACCTTGGTGGGGACAGCCCCTTTGGGGTCCCCTGCACCTTCTATCCACCTGCCCTCTATGCAGCCTTTCTGAGAATGTGCTCAGACGTCTGTTCTCTCTTCCCCCTTCCTCATCTGTCAGGTTAACAATAAAATCCACAAGCCCTTGCCAATGAGGGCGTTTTCTGGGTGCCAGGACCGCATGTTAACTGAGGCCAATGCTATTGGGGGGCTCCGGCAGCTCCTTCCCTGCACCTGCATCTCTGGATCACAGCGCAGCTCCTCCTGGTTCCCTGGGTGGCGTCTCTGACTTTACTTCCTTATGGTTTGATTGCAACCAAACTCCTACCAGCCACCGTGTGCTCAGAGAGCTGAGGCCCCGAGTCTCCATCTTTTGGGCAACAGATCATTGCAAGGCAGCGGGCAGAGACTCACTGAAGCTGCACCCAGGACCAGAGATGCTCTTCCCTGGAGAGCTGATGCCCACACTGAATTTTGGACAAGTTAGGTGAGCTGGATAAAAAGGCAGGGAGGGGCTCAGGCTGCAGGAGGGCACACAGAGGCAGCTCTGAGGGCAGGCCTCCCTGGGCCAGGAAGTGCAGGTGCAGAAGGTGGGGGTGGGATGGACATAGCCATGCAGGGGGGCCGAGAAGGGGCGAGGGGCACTGCCCATAACCTGGTTCCAGGGACACCAAGAAGCCCTGCTTTTGATGTGGTTCTTCTTCTGGAAAAAAAAAAAGAAAAGACACAAAATTCCAAAAGGAGGCGGAGAAAGTACACTGCTGGCTGTGCTGCCCAGCCCCCAGCCCCCGGCCTGTTGAAGGCTGCTCGCAGCGCTGTGGTTGGACTGTGCTCCTGCTGGCATTTTCTAGACTGTAACTTGGGGAGAAGTCCTGAGGTTCACCGAGCGGCCTGACGCTCAGCTAAGTGCCTGGACACGGCTTCTCCCGCTTTGCTGCCCACCCCCTTCCTTCTCCAGAGCCTTGGTCACCCCCTCCTGGCCAGAAGCTTAAGGACTACCTCCCTGGGGCCTTATTGTGCCACTTTCCAAAGCCACCTCTCTGTGCCAGGCTTGGGTATGTAAAGGAAAATAAAATCTTAGGAATATTCAGAACAGAAGGCAAAGGTCTCAGGGCCCCGCAGAAGGCCTGCCCTCAGGCCTCTCACAAGGACAATCCTTGTGGCAAGGACATCAAGGACATGCACACCGTAACTTTGGGTTCACAGCCTAAGTCTGGCTCCTAAATCTAATCAGTTTGATTCCACACTGAGAGTGAGTTCCAAGTTACCTCCCGGTGCAGGGCAGACGCAGGACCAGCTCAGCAGTTCTCCCACCCGGGACATCCGCGTGACCGGCGCCTCCTCCGTCCCTCTCTCTCTCCCGACATTTGCTGTACCTTATGTACAATGTGGATCTCCTGGGCCTCACAAGGCATGCAGCCCTTTGCCTCACTGCCCACTCCCTGCCCACTTTTCTTTCTGTGTGCCCCAGCCCCCTAAATGCTGAGCTCCGCAATTCCCCTTCAAATAACAGCCAGAGATGTGTCCATGGTTATGTTTTTCCCAGGTATGTCCTCAACTTTGGCTTCATAAACCTCCATTGGGTGACATTCCTGCTTCCATCGTTGATTTGGGGCTGTTGGGGTGGAGAGCGGGTTATGCTGTTTGCAGGCACAGAAAATGAGGCTCGGCTGACTGCACAGCCCAGAGCATGGAGGGTGCCGTGGGCCCAGGCTGGCCCCAGTGAGAGAGGCACCTGCCCTCTGTAAGCCAGGATGGCTCCAAAGCCCAAGATTTTGTGGAGTGAGGTCTCATTTACAGAGCCGACATGCTAGGCAGGGCTGTCCGGATGCAGGCTGTGGGGTGAGCTGGCCGCCAAATCTGAGATGTCCTGGGTACAGCACATGGGGCAGCAGCATCGCCAGACCCCACTGGCCATTGCCACACAGTCCCTCTCAGTGGCCTGCTGGGCTCTGAGCCGGCTTTGCACCAGAGCTCCCATCTCAAGGCCACACTCACTCCAGTGACTAGGCTGGTCCTTCCTGTTTCCCATGCTCTATGACATCCCCTTGGTTGGGGCGTGTTACTTCTGTGGAGGCTTCCAGAAGCTCTGGAGGATGCCTCGGTCTGCACAGGGCGCCCCGTCAGCTCACGGGACACATCCAGGCTAGGACCCTCAGCTGAGCCAGCCTAGTAGCCCTTCAGAGTTCAACGACTTCTTTCCTAGAGGACAGGGCCAGTTGTGTCCTTGGAGAAGGCTGCCCTCCAGGATTAGGATATGAGGGGACAAGGGGACTGTAGTACAACTTGGGAGTGGAAAGGAAAGAAGACCCCGAAAGGCCCCGGCAACAAGGGTGCCCTCTGCCGGTTGGCACAGTTCCTGTCTCCGTGTGACTGTTGCCAGCACTGGGCATCATCTCAGACTCGGAGGTGCAGAGGGAGCAGGGGCCCTCCTGCAGGGCTGACGGGCATCAGAGGGCTCCACACCTCCCCAGAGCCCAGGCGTGGCCTGGGGCTGGTCATCACCTACTCAGAGGGCCCTGGAGGCTGTGGAGCCTGCAGGACTCGGGCTGCCCCCGGTGGTGTTGAAAGTGCCCTGAACAGTGAGGATAGGGGTGGCAGAGAATGGCCCAGGGGACGGGAGAAAGCAGGATGGCAGCAGTTTCAGTCCAGTGTCCTTTGCTCTCTGCATGGGGCTGGACGGCTGCTGGCCGTGGTGCTGGTCAGCAGGTGTGTGTGGGTTTTTGGGGGCTTCTTGAACCACAGGGAGTAACAGTGGAGAAGGGTAATGGCTGAATGCTGTCTGAGCTGGAACCTGGCAGGATGGGCGAGGCGGGAGGCAGGGCCAGGGGGTCCAGGGCCCAGGCCAGCTGCTGGGGAGGACCCTGGAGGGCAGAGACATTCCCCTGGGGAAGGGGCTGGGAGACCCCTCAGGAGGGACATGGGCAGTTGGCACCTCGGTGCCTCCAAGTCATCATCGGCAGTGGTCAAGACGAGGACACGCCCTGCACCTGCTGGACTGAGTCCCGGGCCATGAGGCCCAAGTGCACACAGCTGGGCAACTTGAGGGCCGTCACCCAGGGGTGTTCAAATGTCCCCACAACAGTTGAGCCCTGCTGGGTCCATGTGCTGACCACAGGCACTTCAGGCCCCTTGGGGTTAGTTGACTCTCACTTTCACTGGCCAGACCTAGGGGTTGGTCTGGGACTGCTCTGGAGACCCAAGGCCCCCTTTGTGCTCTCCACTCCCGGAGCAGCTGACCCTTCTACCTGTCTGGCCTCGCCGACCTCTCCACCTAGGACAAAAACTTAAGCCAGTGCCAATGGCATTATGTCCAAAGCAGCACGGTGCAGGGCCTGTTAACACAGGGCTCTGCTGGGTTAGCTGTCATTACTGGGCAGTGGCCCTGGTCGCTGAGGAACCATCAGAAACAAGGGGATGCTCAGGGGGCATCTTACATGGACTTGCCAGACAGGCCCTCGAAATGCCTGGCTTGAGCTACACTGGGCTCTTAACACCCACAGCGCTTCCCGAGGCTGCCTCATAGGACCCTTGGGGGCCTTTCGAGAGGCGGGTGTCGCGTGAATATAAATACTCAGAGTCACAGTCTTCCTTCCTGCGTCTTCCTGGACCTGCTCTGGGCTCTCGTGTCAGTCAGCCTGGGGTCAGACGCGCGCGGCCCACTGTGTAAATGAAGTTTTATGGGCACGTAGGACATTGCCTGTTTGCTGTTGTCTGTGGCTGCACAAAGCCTGGTGTTTGCTAACGTCTTTGATGTAGAAGACAGAAACAAAAAAATTAGTGTTGTTTTAGAAATTTAGGCCCCAGATGTACTTCTCTGGGGGAGCATAGTAAATGCTCAGAGCTCTTTGGCGGGTTTTATCTGTTTCTCGTGATGAAATACTGAGCTCAAACTGGCCATGGGGCCCTCTGGGTTATGCGGGTTTTATTATTTCCCTGATTCTACAGATAAGAAAGCTGATATTAGGAAAGGTCAGAGGGCTTCCTCTCAGAAGGTTCCAGCCCAGGGCTTGATTAGAGACAGGGCTGTGGGCTTTGAGGGGGTCAGGGGGTGCTGGCTGCCGTCTCCCCCTCCTGTGCCCTGTGTACAACCAGCAGGCTTCTGAAACATGCTCTGCCTGCCAGGCCACGCCACAACCCACATGCCTGTGACCTGCACCCAGGGCCTGTGGACACTTGGCCCCATGTACTCGGGCTTCAGTGTTCCCGGGCGCTTTGTGCCAGAATGTGCTCTCACGCTGGATTTTAAATTACCTTTTTAAATTTTTTTTATTATAACTGAAAGTGGAAAATAATATTCCTCTGGAAGGGTATTAGCTAAACCTTCCACAGTAATAAATCTGTGTGCTAATGGTCTGTTTTTGCACTGTTTGGTTGTCATGGGGACAGGCTGCAGTAACCAATACATAAGTTTGTTTTGAGAATTTCGACACCGCTTTGCCAAATGTTCTTCTTCTGCGACAGCTTCAGCTTGTCCAGTTCTTGCTGCTGAGGGCTGGTGAGGACTCCAGAGCTCTCTGAGAAGTCTGAGCAAGGTGGCATCTGGGGATAAGTGTGAGGGCGAAGGCGCTCGAGACGGGCCGGGAGAGTCACCAGCAAGGCGTTCCGGCTTTCCCGGGCATGTTTCCATGCGGGAGGCGGGCTGTGATGGCAGACAGGGAAGGCAGACACATCTCCCCAGTTGCCAGACGAGGGCTCAGGTAGGGGACACGCAGTCCCAGTGTGGAGCAAACCCAATGGGGCCTCCCTGCCCAGACAGGGCCGAGAAGATAGTGTCAGCACTGACAAGCCCGGGGCAGGGATGGTGTGACATTCACACTGGGCGGCAGCCTACGTCCTCAAGGAGGGAGTGGATGGTGAGGCCAGACCATGAGGCCTTCCATTAGGCGTAGCCCAGGCTTCTCCCAAAGGGGCCCTGCCCACCCAGGTGGCAGTGTGGGGGACAAAGGGAGTAGGGGGCAGGTGTGTCCACGCCTGGCCACCCACTGCACAGGGGACGCCTGTGACACAGAAGTGAGGCAGTGTGCATAGACCACGCCGAGTCCCAGCACCAGCCGTGCTCAGCAGGAAGCCCATGTGGAAGGCTGGATGACTCGGGGGGCGGGGGGGCCACTCTGTAAATCCCGGAGAAAGCCTGGAGGAGGGAACCTCAGGCCCCGGGGTCTGAGAGAGGCTGGGCAGCCAGCTAGGCATGGGCACCGGAGATGATGTATCCATTGGGAAGGACTGCGCTCGGGAAGTTGGTGTCATCTGTCCCTGTAGAGGACACCCCGCATGTTAACTCCTTCCTCTGGAGAGGGCCTGGGCCTCCTCCAGGCTGGTGCTGCTTCCCCTGTCCAGTGTGGATGGTGTGATGGCTACAACTGGTGCCCCAGGTAGCCCAGCTTCCCCCAAGGGCCTGAGCAGCAGCAGGACAGAGCTTTGTAACGCTGAGGCAGGGTGGGGCTCACTTGGTCGGAGGACCAGAGTGTCATTTGCAAACTCACTTTCCCTGCTGCCTGCAGAGCCTTGGTGGCCCCCCTTCCACCTCTGTGCCTCTGGTTCCTTGACTGTAAAGTGGAATTTGCAGGACAGACAGCAAGCACACATTTGAACCACAGAGGTGCCGTTGGGTAGGCAGTGGAGTGTCCGTGTCACTGGCTCAGCGGCCTCTGCAGGGAGGTAGGACAGCTCCCAGCAAGAGCTGTGCTGGGGACACCGCTGCATGTCTGACGGATGGGGTTCGGGGTGCCGAAGGTATAAAGCATGATGATGGGCTCAAAAACCCACTATATATTTGCATAATATATATGTTTATGTATTTTTGTAGGCGATTGATTCTGGATGTTTTATGTGTGTGTGTCTTTGTGTTTGGAATGGAATTCTTCCTGGTTCTTAATGTAATTTCCAGAAGTAATTACTTAGGCAAGGGCAGTCATGACCATGGTGCAGAAACATTTGGTCACTCCCGAATTCCTCTTCCTGTTGACACTGCTGAGAAGTCAGAGTGCAGCGGGGCAGCCCGGACCCTCACGGAGCCTCCTCTTTCCTGTCTGCACGATGTAAACACCGCTGCTTATCTGGTTTCCTAAATCACAGCAGATCAGACCCAACCAAAATGCAAAGTGCGCAGAGAAACTACAGTAACAACTACAAGAGCCCATGTGCCCTGTAAGGTGGGGCTGTTTAGGGTGGGCAAAGCGTGGGCACAGTCCTGTGTGCACGGCATGGCGTTATGGGGTCATGGCCATCGTCTGTGACAATTGCATCTGTGGAAACTTAGTCTGTGCCCTGGGAAACAGCAGCACAAAAGGCATCAGAAGTCATTCTGTCCACAAGGGTAAAGCGTCTGTGCTCTGTGACTCTCCCAAGCCCGTCTGCTGTGATTTCTTCGTTCTATGGAAAGGCTTATCCAGACCAGTGACACTCCTGCCACAGCCATGCTGCCAATGAGAAGGCAGAGCCATGCTTAGCACTTTCGAATGGACTTGGAATGTCCCAGCAGGGTCAGAACTCAGATCACCCCTCCTCCGGTGGTGCTGGGATCCCTACCCACGGATCACCCCTCCTCCGGTGGTGCTGGGACCCCTCTCCATGCCAGAGCATGTTTTGGTGACAGGGTGGCGTAGGTATAAAGGCCAAGGCGAGCCCATTTTAACAGAGTGATGAAATCTTAGACCCCAGCGCAGTCGGTGTGGGAGGACACAGAGTGGGTGTGAGGTGCTGACGCCTCTGTTCAGAGGAGAGAGTCCACGTGTAGTTCACTTCTGACCAGATTGTGACATCGCTGCCAGCAGACCTGAGAAAATCCTCTACATTTCCAAATTCCAAAGCCATCTGACTTTCCCCTAGCCTCAGAAATTCCTTGATTCCTCTTCCAGGCACCCACGGATGCCAATTCCATTTAGCACTCAGCCTCCAAGCAGATTTGCTGGATGTTGCTAACAGCCGGCTGCTCCTTCCCTGGGTGGCCCCTGCACTGGCCCCCACGGAGGTGCTGCTGTCCACTCAGACGCCGTGGAGGAGCTCCGAGGGTACCTCTCAGGCTGGTGCCTTTCTTATGCCTGATGTCCTCCTGGTGGGCTCAAGGGGCTCTGGGCCCCTCCACCATGGCAGAGAGGAACTGTGAGAAGTGGCTCCAGTGCCCTGCTGCAGCCTGACAGAGTGCACACAGGCCCAGGCCCTTCCATGAAACTCCATGCTTTACTGACAAGAGAGGGGCTGGGATGGTACCAGCTGGCGTCTCTGTCCTGTGCAGCACAGGCCTGGTGTCTGCCTGTAGTCAGACCTCAGCATCCATGGGGACTTCTAGCCTGCAGCCACTGACTGCCAGTCTTCACAATTGTTGATGAACTCTTGCATTTGCATAAAGCTTTATGGGGCTGTGAAAATTGGTCAATTTTGTCATACCCAGATAAAATTAATGGGAAGCAGGACTGGGGGGAAACTTGGTGTACAAAAAGTGGCTTCAAGAATCAGATTCCCTGTAAGTTTGACAGCAGAAACTGCTCATTGCAGCCTAAAGCCAGTTTGACCTACATCTGCCATGCTAGCCTGCTGCCTCCAGGACCAGTTCTGCCCACTGCTATCACTTTCCAGTCAGAGTTTGCTAGCCCTCCAAATCCTAACTAGTGCCAAGGAACTATTCGAAGGAACAATATGTAACATTTTTCCTTTTTATAAAACTTCTAATGTCCCCTTCGTTCTTTGCACATACCAAACATGACAATTCTTTCTTCCCAAATAAAACAATGAATTTAGAGAATTTGTGGAAAAGGAGACCAGTAATTCTATAAGATAAAAAGAGTTACCACAGGCTTGGTGCCCATAGCTCAGCGGCTAGGGTGCCAGCCACATACACTGGAGCTGGCAGTTTCGAACCTGCTGGCAGCCCGGGCCCGCCAAACAACAATGACAACTACAACCAAAAAAAAAAAAAAATAGCCAAGAGTTGTGGTGGGCACCAGTAGTCCCAGCCCCTTGGGAGGTTGAGGCAAGAGAATCACGTAGGCCCAAGAGTTTGAGGTTGCTGTGAGCTGTGACTCTACGGCATTTTAGCAAGGGCAACATAGTGAAACTATCTAAAAAAAAAAAAAAGTTAACACGGAACAAAGAGAGAAGGAATGGCCATTGAAGCTATTTTGTTCCAAGTATCATGACACACACATTTTCATATCTGACTTTGCTCCAAGACAATGGACAGGTAACATTCTCATTGTTTAAATCAGAATACTCATGCTGAGAACCTAAGTCATGCTGCCAGATGTCCATTTTTCACCCTCCAATCCATGCATGCATTCACCCATCCATCCCCTCAACCATCCATATACGCATCCTACCAACCATCTATCCACTCATCCATCAACACATCCAACAAACCATCCAACCATCCATCCAACAAATCATTCATTTATCCCTCTTCCTATCCTTTCACACTTACATCCACCCATCCAACCAACCAACCATCCATCCAAACTATCATTCACTTATTCATCCACTCATCCTTCCACACAGCTATTTACCCATCCATCCACCCATTCAACCAACTGTCCATCCATTCAAGCATCCATCTATTGAACCATCCAACCAAACATCAATCCTTCTATCCATCCATCCATCCATCCATCCATCCTACCATCCGTCCATCCAACCATCCATCCAATCATCCATCCCACCATCCATCCAACTATCAAACCAACCATTCATCCAACCATCCAACCATCCATCCATCCATTCACCATCAATCTATCCACAAACCATCAACCATCAATCTATCCATCCAACCAATAATCTATCTGACCGTCCATCCATCCAACCAATGAATCATCCACCTATCCATCCAACCAACCAATTATCCATCCATCCAACCAGTCATCTAACCATCCTTCCTTCCAACTAACCAACCATCCAACCATTCACCCATCTATTCAATCATTTAACCAACCACGAATGCATCCATCCGTCCATCCAACCATCTATCCATCTAACCTTCCACCCACTCATCCATTCATCCAAACATCCATCTGTTCATTCATCCATACATCTAACCAACCAACCAACCAACCAACCAACCAACCATCTGTCCATCCATCCAACCATCCATCCATCCATCCATCCATCCACATATACATCCATCCATCCATCCATCCATCCAACCATCCATCCATCCAACTAACTATCCATCCAACTATCCATCCATCCATCCATCCATCCATCCACCCACTCATCTATCCACTCATCCATTCATTCATCTATCCAATCATCCATCCAGCATCCATCCATCCATCCAGCATCCATTCATCCAACCATCCATCCAACAAACCATTCATTTATCCATCCACCAATCCATCCAACCATCATCCAACAAGCCATTCATTTATCCATCCACCCACGTTTCCACTCATCCATTCACCCATTCATTCACCCATCCATCCTTCCATCCATTCACCCATCTAACCATCTAACCATCTCTCAAACCATCCAACCATCCTCCAACTAAACATCCATCCAACCATCCAACTGTCCATCCAACTATTTACCCATCCAACCAAACATCCATCCATCCATCCATCCATCCATCCATCCAATCATTCATCCATCTACTTGTCCATCCATTTATCCATCCAACCATCCATCCAGCATCCATCTATCCATCCATCCGTCCATCCAACTATCCATCCATCCAACCATCCAGCCATCCATCCAACAAACCATTCTTTTATCCGTTCACCCATCCATTCACTCATAAATCCTCCCATACATCCACCCATCCAACCAATCACCCATCCATTCAAGCATCCATATGTTCAACCATCCAACCAAACATCAATCCATCTATCAATCCAACCATCCAACCAACCACCCATCCATCCATCAAACCAACCATTCATCTAACCATCCATCCAACCATTCATCCATCCATCCAACCAATGAATCATCCACCTATTCATCCACCCATACAACCATCCAATCAACAATCCATCCATCCAACCAGTCATCTAACCATCCATCCTTCCAACTAACCAACCATCCAACCAACCATCCATCCATTCACCCATCCATTCAACCACTCAACCAACCATGAACCCATGCATCCATCCATCCAACCATCTATCCATACAACCTTCCACCCACCCATCCATGCATCCAACCATCCATCTATTCATCCATCCATCCATCCAACCAACCAACCATCCATCCATCCAGTTATCTATCTATCCATCCATCCATCCATCCATCCAACCAACCATTCCTCCATCTATGCATCCAATCATCCATCCATCTTCAGTGAACTTAATGATAGTTGTAAGTTTTACACTCAAGACATGGAAACAAAATTCATTTTATTTCTGAGGGATAGTAAATATTGCCTCCACTCACTAAATACTGGGTAATTTTTTTGATAATGCTTTCCCCATTCCTTCCAGGGCTGTACCCGGGGCCCTGGCTAAGGCCAAGGCTACCACAGCCACTATTCTTTGTCCAGTTTTGTGTTTTCTTTGAAAAGAATCACAGATTGTTTTTCTCCCTCAGTGCTGAACTTTAAATTGACACTTTGGCCAGAGTCCTCAAGGTCCTGGTTCTCGGT
The DNA here is from genome assembly GCA_963573935.1 of Arctocebus calabarensis. Lineage (NCBI taxonomy): Eukaryota > Metazoa > Chordata > Mammalia > Primates > Lorisidae > Arctocebus > Arctocebus calabarensis. The sequence goes on from CAUYON010031353.1 coordinate 23,578, forward strand.
TCCCAGGAACCATGTATACCCCTACCTCCATTTGAAGCTTGCTGTCCCCAGCACTGTATATGAGTGAGACCCTGCCATCCCACTGAGGTGACAGTCAACAGCACTGCAGCTGCCTTGATCATCTAGCCCAGCAGCACCTCTGATTCCCATTGCTGTCTATCTGTGTGGTCAGAGGACCACAAGCAGGTGCCTCCCAGATGATCTCAGGCAACCCACAGATTTTTGAGAGACAAAAATTAGTTGTGATTTGGGCTGCAAAGTGTCAGGTTGTTGGTCACACAGTGACAGCTCACTGGGCCAGACATGAGATACCAACAGGCTGAGTGCTCCCACCCTGAATCAAACCCTCCACAAAGACCCCAGGAGTTCCTGGGCAGTGAAGAGAGATGCCAGGTGTGACCATCTCAGGAGAGAGAAGAGGCTGGATCCTGGCCATTACTGAGTCACTCCTGCCACTTTACATCAGCCAAGTTGGCTCCCAGGGCCAGCTTAGACTCTGGGACAGGAGCAGCACAAGGCCATGCAGTTGGTGGAGGCCAATTTGAGAGAGTCTATGTAGGCCTGAGACATGGGCATATGGACATGGAGCTGGGATGTGGGCCCTGGACTCAAGGAGGTAGCTAGGCCTTGCTGGGGAGCAGATCTAGATTTACAGGAAGCAAGAAACTTTGGTTTGTGGGTGCAGAGCAGAAGCAGCTGGCGTACTTGGCTCTGGGATTCCTGGGGGCTTTGTGATAGGACCTCAAAGCTGATTGCAGTGGCAGAGGAGGGTTAGAGGGGACTTCCTATCCCAAATTAGGTATGTCTGCATGTATTTTTGTAATGACAAGACGATGTTCATTGTAAAAATTCAAATGTGCCTCTCCCCACCCCAATAAAATGGAAAAATAAAAAATATCATAAACCTCAAACAAGAAAATTTTACCCAAGAGCCATGTCCAGGGAGTAACCCCTCAGGAATTAAACTGTTGTGAGAGCTCTTCTCATTGAACCATGTGTGCTGACGCGGGTTGGACAGACGTCTCCAGATAGGAAGGGGACGCCTCAAACCAAGTGAGAGAGATGGATCTTATGTCCTGTGGAGTCTCCAGGACAAATGTCTTGGCACATGGAGAAAGAACAGAGTTAGAGTCCTAGCTCTTTGAAACTAAATAAATTCAGATCCATCCAACAACTTAAAAGCAAGAACTAAAAATGGGAATGATCCAGAATCAGGCAAGGTTGAAAACATTTGGTATCATGGGCTAAAAGAGGCTTTTTGGGGTCTGTGTCCAACTCCAGAGATCATGCTGAAAAATACGGATACATGTGACTGCAGGAAGGCTATACGAGAAAACTGCCTCCAGCCGCAAGGAAAGGAAATTAGCAAACTGGGCAAGTATTTCTCACACACATGGCCAGCAAGGTCTGTTACACAAAGGTAGAGGAACAAATTAGGAAAAAGTTACCCCAGTCAGAATAAACAGCCGGAGAACACGCAAAGGGGGCACAGACACACACACAAAAGACATAGACATGCCCTATAATCACGTGAAATAAGGTGAACATAAGAATGAGGTTTTTACAAATTACCCATTGGATTCAGAAATCCTACAAAGATCAAAGACACTCTCAGTGCTGGTGAGTCTTCTTGTGCGGTTCCTAGAGAGTCTCAGCATTGGAACTGTCTAGAAAACAGTCTGGAAACAAACGTCATTCTGAAAAATGGCTCTACCTTTTGAGTCATTATTCACAGTGAGGGAGATAATTAAATTGCACAAGGTTAAAAGAAGAATGTGCAAAGATGTTCGTGGGGTATTGTTCATAAAACAAAAAGAAACCCACAACGTCTCTGAATACTCATTAGTGGAGAGTGGCTCTGTAAGTGATGGTAAATATGTTGAAATATCACACAATTAAAAGTGATGATGTACATGTCTATTTATTGATAATGAGCTATTTTTATAGCACGTTATTAACAGGAAAAAAGTCGATTTCCTCTCTCCTGGTGGTGTCACCTTCCTCAAATGTGTTTGGAAAGAGGGATCCTTCCCTAGTTTTCCCGAGTGACCTCTGTCCCCGGAAGTGTGCCCCGCCCTGTCTGCCGAGAGGTCAGTGCTGTGGGAGGCGCCTCCCAGCTCTGAGTGTGCAGCTGGAGGAGGCTGAACCAGGGTCAGCAGCAGTCACATCCTAGGAGGCGGAGCTCGGAGGATTTCCACCTTCTCTCCATTTTTGGGGAGACGGCCCCACCTCCCGGGCATGCGTCACATCACAAACAGAAAACAGGTGTTCAAGGACAAGCACACAAGTGTGTGTGGAATGGGATGTTCCTACACATGGCAGTGAACCATGTGTCACTCGTCAAGCCGTGGTGGGATCTGAAAATGGTGCCGGAGCTGCGTCCTGGGACAGCTGTCCTGCCTCCACTGGCAACCTGTGCCCTGGCTCTGGAAGCATTTCACAGCCATCATATCCTGGGGACTCTGCAGAGGAGCCTGGAGGGTGCCTGCCAGAAGTGTGGCTAGAGGCTGCTCAGCTCACACCTTCTCCGCCCCTCTCGGGGCTCCTTCCATGTCCCTGTGGTGTGGAGGGGTCACCTTGGCTCCAGTTATCCTCTTCATCCTTCCCTGCTGGTTATACGAGGCTCCAGGGTGGGTGACATGGTGTGGCAACAGCTGCTCCCCCACCTGTCCCTGCAGTGACCCTCACACTCATGTGTCCATTCAGGACAGGCTGGAGGACGAGCCCCAGCCAGGGTTGAAAACGGCGCCTCCCACCTGGGTCATGGCCATGGCTTTGACTGGGAGTCCACGTGCTCTCTGAGTTGGCTTTCAAGCCACCCACGTGTTTTAAGAGTTTGCAGCAAAAGTCAGTGGTGGAGGTGGCCCCTTAAAAGTCACCTGTGTCTGGCTGTCTGCATCTTCGAAGGCCTTGTCATCAGCCCTGTCCATTTCATCAAGGACTGATTCTGTCTGGCAAGTCCCTGTTATGTGGTTTGGAATCAACATCTTTTTGGAACCAGTAAAAATACTCCTATAGCTCCTCTCTCTCACCTGCCCCTCCTCCCCCTCACCTGCAGACCCTCCCCCTCACCTGCCCCTCCTCCCCCTCACCTGCAGACCCTCCCCCTCGCCTGCCCCACCACCCCCTCACCAGCAGACCCCACCCCTTACATGCAATCATTGTGTGGGTGGGGGAAGAGCCATCAGCAGGAAGGTTCTGGAAGCACAGGGGCAGAGGGTGGAGAAGCAGACCGCTGGTGCCCCAGGGAATTCTGTGTTCTGGGAAGTTGGTCTGTAGGCAAACCGGCCTGAGGAAGCGCTTGGCAAATGTAGTGTGACTCTTTGACTCGCAGGGACCTGCCTGCCCTGCACGGTGATACGGGCCCCAGGGATGTCCTGTGGCCCTATCGGGGACACTCTGTTATGTCAGATGATCTTTGTTGTGACAGTCACCTGTGAAGGAACAGTTAAAGTTAGTCATTTGACCTTTCTGTGTACAAAGCAGAGGCTGTGAGCTGCAGCTGGTGTGGCCACAGCCTCAGCCTCAGCCAGAGAGAGATGGGGGCTCTGACCCTCACCCTGACCCCAACCCTAACCTCCTAACCCACACATTTTCCCTCCGTATGACGAGGCCAGCCTAACCCCACAGGCTAGACAGACAGTGCCTGGGGCTCCCCTCTCTCCAGTGGTCACAGAGCAGCGGGCTGGTTCAGGCAAAAGCTAGAGGCTTGTCTCCTGCCCAGTCCTGCTGGGAATCTCCAAGAGCGTCCCATCATGGAGATTCTGAAAACTCAGCCTTTTGTCTCATAGACAGGGAAACTGAGGGTCCCAGAGGGGAGGAGGTGTGCCTAGACCTGGGATTCGGTGACCCTGGTGGGGTGACAGGTCTGGCTCCTGGCTGGCACCTGCTCTCCATGCCCCTTCCCAGGCTTTCAGGCCCATCCAGCAAGGGAGGATGCCCCGGGGTCACAGCCCCTCACCCAGAGGGGCTCAAAAGTCTCCCCTGGGGCCTGAGCAGAGCTCACCCCACGGTTGGGTGCTGTCTGCCCAGTGTGTGCAGCCCCAGCACCCGCACCCTCTCTGTACCCTGCGGGTAGCACAGCAGCATCCAGCAGGCCTGAGGCCAAGGACACATCCTTGGACAATGATTCCTGCCAGCTGTACCTCAGTGTCCCCCGTGGACAGCCCATTCCCCAGTGTAGGGAGCAGCTGGTGCTATGGCACAGAACTGGACTTCAGTGGCCTCTGCGGGTCACCTACAGCCACAGGCTCAGGCTATTTCCCTGGAAACCTCCTAGGGCTGGCCCTATGGGGAGGACAGCACATGTCCTCTGTGGGCCGGTGTGAGCCGGGCCAGGCTGGGGTCACAGGCCTTCTAGGCAGCCACTGAGGCACTGGGGTGTCCCCTTCGTCACACCTGTCTCTCCTCTCCCAGCACTCCAGGCTCTGAGCTCACTGGGACTGCCTGGACACCACGTCCACCTGGCTGGCCTTCTCCTGCTCAGCAGGTGCATCCCCTCCCGGCCAGGGGTTCTGACAAATGCGTGAAGCGGTCAGTTTCGTCAGCAGGAGATGCTGTCTCTTCTTTGTGCCTATGACACACTTTCCCTCCGTATGACAAGACCAGCCTGCCCCACACAGCATGCTCCACAGGCCTTGTCGTGAAGGCTAAGCGCCGCCTTCTGCCACAGCTGCTGGCTCCGTGGGAGTGACGGCCCAGGTGATGACAGGACTGATAGAAAAAGTGGAGACTCCAAAGCCGGCACAGTGCAGTAGGGAGAGTCACATCTGTGCTTCCTGAATTCATGATGACATGTGTTGACGGCTGCGGGACACCGGCTCCTTCCTGGTGGCTGCTGGCCAACAGAGGCAAGGTGCGTTGTGAGGCTAAATTGCCAAAATAATGACACTAAGCTGGAACTTAAAGCCCAGTCAGATTCAGTAAAGACATGTCAAGAACTTGAGAGGGAACAGTAGGGGCCAGGCCCTAGGGAGGCCAGGTCAAGCCACATCAGGAACACATGACTTCCCAGGTCAGACTGCAGAGGTGAGCACAGGTCATGGAGGGTCCTCGGAGGAGGCGCAGCTGGGGGCCATGGTGAGCAGGAAGGAGCTGGCTGGGCAGCAGGTGTGGGCAGGGGACCAAGGGCGAGGAAAGGTCAGCTGGACCCACACTTCTGTGCCCCAGCCCCGAGGGCAGACGCAGGGCCTGCAGGTGAGGGTGGGTGGGCAGTACAGGGGCAGGGGTCATGGGGGTCACGTCCGGGACCATCTATTCAGATTGCAGGCCCTGCCGCCCAATTTTAAAACTAGATGATCTATAATCTGTCTCTAATGCTCAGAGCATTTCAGGTGCTGGGTGACAGTCGAGAGACTTATCCTAATGATAGCATGGCTTCCGACTGGGATGAGGCCCGAGTGCTGGGAATACCATCTGCTCCCCTCGGCGTCCTTTTCTGTATTTCTATCCTCAAAGCGAGAGTGCAGAACCCGGGAACATGCTCCTGTCATCCCAGGGCTCGCCGAGGGACTCGGCGTGACCTTTGGTGGCCCCAGACTTAGGCCCGGCCTTGGCTCAGGGACGCCTCCGACTGGGCTGCGACTGCCTGGCCCACCGCCTCCCACCGCCATGGTTGCCTGTGGCCATGGTTGCCCGTGGCCTGCTCCATCTGTCTCCATCGTGGGCCTGTCCTTCCTGTCTTTCCTTTCCCCTCTACACCCCGAGAGGGCACCTGGGGCCGGCTCTCTCGGCCCGGGAAGGCGATGTCACGTCTCTTCCTCCTGCCCAGCCCGCCCTCCCGCCTGCCGTCCCCAGCTTCTCCGCCAGCTCGTCTTCATCCCAGTCTGTCACTTGGTATCTCACTCTTCCTCTCTTCACAGTTTCCTGGATTTCACCTCGAACACGGAACAGATGCTTTCTAAAAATTGCCTGTCCTCCCCTGAGAACAGCGAGTGTCTCTGTGCCATTCTCGTCCATGTGCGCAGACACACGGGCAGCCTGGCATTCAGGGGGCCGTGCCGTGCCCCAGGGCTGTGGACTGCTGCTCTGCCCACTTGGCCACCTGTGGAAAGGGGTCATCCCGGGCTGGAGCCTCCTCCCCTCCGCCACCTCCAGGCAGGATGGAACTTGCTTGCAGACAACTGCAGAGTTTATTCTCTGGCCAGAAAGAGGGAAGAAGGTGCTAGAATCCTGGGTTGCGGGGCTGAGTTCTTCCTGGCTCAGCCCTTTCCTCCAGCCAGCTGCTCATTCCTGGGTGAGAGGGCTCAGAGGCTGGCCCCAGCACGGCGCATAGCAGGGTAAGGAAGCAGCTGGGTCTCACTGCCAAGACCCCACCCCAGAGCCGTCCTCTGAGGCAGGGAGCTGCAGGTGGGGGAGCTGGACCTACTCCCAACCCCTCTCTCCCGTGTGGCTCTATTGTCCCTGTCAGTGACGACACCTGTGGCTGACAGAACTTCCTCAGGCAGTCCGCTGCCCAGCCGTCCTGGTCTGCAGAGCGTTCCTGAGAACTGGTGAGGATCTGCACTTGGCCTCACAAAGCTCCTTCCCTCAGTGAACTGCCCCCGTGGGCCAGTGGTGGGGTCAGTGGGAGGAATTGCACAAGCCTCCCTCCAAGCCCTTCCCGTGGGCCATTCTAGGCGAAGGGCAGTGTAATAAACTGGGGGTTTCACTGCCCAGAGTGCGACTAGCGCCCACCGGCCTGTGCATCGGATGTAGAATCAGTAGCCCAACTGTGACGAGACCCTGCGTCAGGGAGGAGGTGTGTCTCCACCAGTCTTCTGGATGAGTCTGTGACTCCTGGGCGCAGGTGGCAGTCCACACGGTGGGATGTCACAAGGGGACAGACACCAGATTGGCTGAATTACCTGTCTCGCAGATATTTCGCGCCCAAAAGTTTGTCTAAAACATGCTAAGACCAAAACCCAAAAAACATCACATTAGTTAACAAATTATTTAATTAAAGAATCAACTGAAGCATCTGACCTGCAGGACAAATTTTCCCATGAATCTGTTTTCTAAACACCCCTCCAGACCTCAGCTCCTCTGACCTTGGCTCCCTCCAGGGATAAAGGAGGCTGCATTTTCTAGCTGAGGAAGGCGCTTCCCAGCTCCCGGCTAGCGAGTGTTCCAGGAAGGCTGGGACCCCAGCTTCTGTCTCCAAGGAGCAGGGGCGTGGATCGGGACTCAGGGTCCACACAGGAAAGACTTCTCAGCATGAATTCTAATTCTAGGCATAGAGTTTATATTTGTCCCCCGCTCCTCACAAGATTGAGGGCTTCTCTGCCAACCTTGACACTTGGCTCAGCACCCCCATTTGGGATGGTTCAGCAGTCGCATGGACGGTCCGTAGACTCTACTTCTCTGGCAAAGATGAGTTGTTAGCATCTGCCTCAACTTTGGAGGTGCTGAGAAGTTGTCGAGAGGGAGCTTGTTCTCTTAATGAGAAGAAGAGATCTGTGAAGTGGGGGCTCTGCTGACTGGACGGCACCAGCAAACTCACTGCTCTCGTGGGAGGCGATGCACAAGGCGGCCGTTCGCTCAGGAAACTCGAGGGATGGGAAGGGACGAGGCAGAGCCCAGACTGCGGCTGCTCCGAAGACAGGAGCTGAGAAGGGCTGCTTATTCCTGGCATGTTTTAAACTTCTTATTATGTAAAATTTCAAGCAATGCAAAGACACACATGCACAGAAAGCAACGCTGGATTTCCATGTCCCCGGCAGGCAGCTTCAAGCGTTGCCCCGTGGCCAATCTTTGTTCTGATCTAAGCTCCCTCCTCCTCCCTCCATATTCTCTAGAACAAACTAACACATCATAAAACATCTTACATAAATGTTTCTGCATGCATTTCTAAAAGATAAGGGCTCATATTTCTAGGCAAGATAACGGCTCTGAGGTCATGCCAAGAAAGTCTTTAATATTAAACATCAGGTTGGTGTTCAGTTTCCAGCCGCCTCATGACATCAGTTCTCCCTTTCACATTTTGCTTGTTTGACTCAGGATCCGCGAGAGGCTGGCATCGCGTGGCCATGATTGTTCTCAAGCCCCTCACTCTGCAGGTCTTTCTGGTACAGTTTCCATTCCAGAATATTCCACCTGTGGTGCATTGTCCCCTTTCAGGCCGAGAGAGGGCGTCTGGCCAGTGTTACCCTCTGGGGTTCTTGGCGAATGCGGTTTCTCGTGACTGTTTTCAAACTGGGGGTGGCAGAGGACAAAATGGGGTGTGTGCATTCTCTTCTTTCTTTGTTCTTGGTTAAAGCTTGTATTTCACCCCCTCTGTGACGATCTGCAGAATAAGTTGAGAAAAACCCAATCCCCCACTTCTTAGAACGTCTGAAGGTGAAGGACAAGGGTGGAAACTCTGAGGGGGACGGGAAGGTACCTGCAGAAGTCAGCATCCGGCAGGGGCCACACATGAGACCAGCGGCTGTCGGCTGTCGGGGATGGGTCAGCCCTTAGGGAGATCATCCTTATTGCTTTCTTTTTAACAAAACAAAGCCATCCAAAGCTGCCTCAAAGTTGTCAGACAGCACTCCCACTCATCCCTAATAATCTGGAAAATGCACGGGGAGAAGGCTGGAGTGAGTCATTAGTTCCACCCCTCGCACTTGCAAATGGCAGGTTTTTTTTAAGGAGTCAGCAGACACAGGCCTCTAGAGGCCTATTCCAGCACTAGTCATAGTGAAGAAGGAAATACAAGGGAAGTTTATTTTTATCACTCACTTGTTCCAAACTAGGTATTAAAAGGGAAGAAGTCCCCTTCTTACACTAGTGAATCCACTAACCACGGCCACTAATAACCACCTCTAAACATCTGGATAAAATGTGTTGCAAAAATTTGCTTAAAGGCACCAGAGAACAACCACGACGAGAGCAACTGAGGGGTCGAGATCCTGGAGAGAAGGAAAACAGAAAAAATAACCCAATGCGCGGCTCTTCTGCCTCACATGAGCTGTTTGCTAGCTTTGGCCCAGGAGACTGGCCAGTGGAACAGAACGGCCAGCTACGGAGCTGAAGGTCTGCGAAGTGCCATTTCCCCCCAGGGCTGGGGGACAACAGGTGGAGTAAATGTCCACTGAAGGGGGCCCAGTGCAAACCTCAGTGTCAGCAGAAGTCAGTAGATCAGCCACTCAGCCACCAAGTCACTCACCTCCAAATGGTGCCCCATGACCTTCCCTACACCCTCTTTGGAGAAGCCAGTATAGCTCGGAACCTCAAACCGCACTTCAAATAGTTAGTACATAATGTCAGTGTTTGACCAAATTACCAGGCATGTCAGAGATGATACTGATGACCCATAGCCAGGGGGACAGAGTGTGCAAACAGGAGACAGGTGCAAAAGTCACAATTGACTTTAAAACAACTTAGTAATATGTTTAAAAATAGCTGATAACACGAAGAATGTCCAGACAGTTGAAAATTATAAAAAGAATCAAATGAAAATGTTATAATAGAACTAGAAAATAAAGTGGCTAAATTAAGAAGTCATCAGGTGGATTTTAATAGTAGATTGGACACAACGAAAGAAAATGTTACTAAACTGGAAGACGGCTGAGTAGAAAATAGTCAAAGTAAGAAACTTGGAGGCAAAAATGATGATTTCAGAGTCTGGGGAGAGGGGGCGGAGTCAGTGTTCAGTGGGGCGCAGTCTCAGTGTGAGAAGGTGAGGAAGTTCTGAAGGTGGATGGTGGCGGTGGTTGCACAACATTCAGAGTGTTGGAATGCCACTAATCTGTGCACCTAAAGATGGATACGATGGCAAATTTTTCTTTTTATTGAGACAGAGTCTCACTATGTCACCTTTGGTAGAGTGCTCTGGCATCACAGCTCAAAGCAACCTCAAATTCTTTGGCTTAAGCGATTCTCTTGCCTCAGCCTCCTGAGTAGCTGGGATGACAGGTGACCACCACAACATCCAGCCATTTTGTTGTTGTTGTTGCAGTTGTCATTGTTGTTGGGCCCAACTGGGCTTGAACCCGCCAGCCTCGGTGTATGTGGCTGACGCCGTAACCACTGTGCTACGGGCACTGAGCCATGATGGCAAGTTTTATGTGCCTCTTACCACAATAAGGAAAATTAAGAGCAAAAAAAAGAAACTGGGGTTGGAGGTGGGGAAGTTGCATAGTCTTCAAAGAAATAAATCTGACAACTACTTTCTCAACAGAAAAAATGACATCTTTCAAGTGTTATGAGAACATTTTAATAGCAACTTAGAATTCTGTGCCTCGTGAAAACATCCTCTCTAGCTGAAGGTAAAAAACAGGGATTTTTCAAATAAAGTCTGAGAAAATTTGCAACCAAAACATCTAAGCAAAGGTGAAGGAGAAAGAAACCCTATGGTGGGGAGTCCATCCCAGGAGAGGCTCTGAATGAAGGAGGAAAGGAGAGGGTGAAGGCCTGGGCCAGTGTGAATGAGTCACTGGGGTCAGGACAGTGGTAGTCATACCCTGTGAGGTTTAGAGGTTCGGCACCTGCAGCACAGGGGTTACGGCGCCGGCCACATACGTTGAGGATGGCGGGTTGGAACCTGGCCCAGGCCTGCTAAACAACAATGACAACTGCAACAAAAAATAGCCAGGCATTCTAGTCCCAGCTACCTGGGAGGCTGAGGCAAGAGAATTGCTTAAGCCCAAGAGTTTGAGTTTGCTGTGAGTGGTGACGCCCCAGCACTCTGCTGAGGGCAACGTAGTGAAACTCTGTCTCAAAAAACAAACAAACAAACAAAAACTTGTGTAGAGCTAAAATACACGGCAAAAATAGCAAACACTAGAACGGGTCCTATATATTCTCAGGCTCTTCCCTAACGTAAAAAGTCTTTTAGAGTTTTATTTATTTTTATTGTATAAACTTACAAAAATGTATAATTGCATTATGTATTTATATAACATAAATATAGTTTTATATGTAAATACATAACATATAAAAATGCATTTTTATTTTATTTCATAAAATTGATTTTAGAATTTCTACAAGTGAAGGATACTTTTTGTAAGTCTAGGATAATCTCTAAAGAAGAGTAAAGGAATGTATAACTAATGAGCTCATAGACAGGAAAAAAAGAAAATTAACCAGTGTGTAAGGCAAAGGAGGGAGAACATTACCAAAAAACACTGAGGAAAAATAAGAACAAAACAATGAAATAATAGCTTCAAAGCCCAGAGAGAGGGGAAATATTTGAGATTCAAACCCATGACTCACATCCTGGGCACATAAAGACCTCCTGTCCATCAGTGAGAAAAAGTCAGAAAACCTTATAAAAGAATGAGCATGGTTTTGCTCACCTCACAGTCAGCCGGGAGATACAGATGAAGCCTACACGTGGGGCACACAGGACAGGCTGGACAGAGGGCAGCTGCTCGCCTGGCAGGGAGGGTATGCAGCAGTGGAGAGCAGGTGTGGCCTGTGCAGGGAGGAGCTGGCGGCACCTGCCTCTAGGGACCAGGCCTGCTCCATGCAGGACCCTGGGGAAGCCGTGCATACACACACCCACTCACACGCACCACGCACACACACCCACTCACATGCACCACTCACGCGCACCTCCTACCCGCTCACACACACACACGCACCTACACGCACCCACTCACATGCACCTACACACACCCACTCACACGCACCATGCACACACACCCACTCACATGCACCACTCATGCGCACCTACACACACCCACTCACATGCACCTACACACATCCACTCACATGCACCACTCATGCACACCTCCTACCCGCTCACACACACCTACTCACACACCCGCTCACACACACACATGCACCTACACGCACCCACTCACATGCACCACACGTACCTACACACACACATGCACCTACACACATACCCACTCACACGTACCTACATACACCCACTCACACATACCCACTCGCACGCACCTGCTCACACATCCACTCACACACACCCACTCGCACGCACCCACTCACACAAACACACACACACACCCACTCACACGCACCCACTCACACATACCCACTCACACACACCCACTCACACAAACCCACTCACACGCACCCACACACACACACTCAAATGCACCCACACACGCACCCACTCACACACACCCAAGCACCTACACACAACCACAC
>CAUYON010031354.1:0-17183 GCA_963573935.1 Arctocebus calabarensis
GCTGTGGCGGGCGCCTGTAGTCCCAGCTACTAGGGAGGCTGAGGCAAGAGAATCGCTTAAGCCCAAGAGCTGGAGGTTGCTGTGAGCAGTGTGACGCCACGGCACTCTACCCAGGGCGATAAAGTGAGACTCAGTCTCTACAAAAAAAAAAAAAAAAAATCTCCATACACTGACAATTCCTGCTGAAAGGTCTTAGTATGCTAACAAACCTGAGGCATAAAGAGGGGATGACCTCATACTCCCCAACTGGGATGATGATGATTTCTGCAAGGGTACACTCCACCTGTTTCTCCACCACACTCACAACTTCCCAGTGAGACTGTAAAATTCGCATTTTATAAACCCTTAAACTTTATTAGTCTAGATATCATTAAAAAAAGAAGAAAACATATGCTTAAACTAAGACTCAAAGAGTTTAAGTAAGGTTATCAAAAGTCACCAGGCCATTAGTGACAGAATTAAGATTTGGTATCTGACTCTAAAATCCTCACTTTTCCTACCAAATGAAATTGCCAAGATTAACAACAGTAATTTCCACTCCACACCCATGTTGAATAGGGAGGGAACTTTGTGTAATTATTCGGTTATTCGGTAAGAACAAAATGATATATGAACCTAGGCCAACTCTGTCCTTAGACTTCAGAATTTCTAAAGGAAATAACAAATGACCAAACCCAGATTTAACATTAAAATAACAAATTTGGAAGAATCTTCAAAATACTGTGGTCATTCGGCACACTAGCAGGTGTAGGTGATAAACATAATCCAATTCTAGCCTACCTTTCCAGAGAAAGCAATCTGGCAATATGCAGAAAGTGACTAACAGACTAAAGGCTAAAGTGCTACTCAGCATCATTCTAGAAACTGCAGGTAGAACAGAAAAAAGCCATATAAAAAACAGAGTCAAAACTCACCTTTACTTATAAATAATATAATTTTCTATCTGGAATTCCAACAGAATTGAATGAAATTAGAACAATTAAGAGAGTTCAGTAAAATGGGAAAACAATTGCTATGATCTAAATACTGGTGTCCCCCAAAATTCATATGTTGGGAACTAATCCCCAATGCAATACAGTAGAATCTTCATAGCTGACCACCTCCTTAAACTGACCTAATTTTCACAGACCAGACATGAATCACATATACTCAGTGGAAGACTGACAACTTTATACCTCTCCATATTGCCTCTCTAAGTTGTATCTTGACCACTTGAATTGTGACACACAATATAAATTTGCCCTCTATAACTTGACCAGTTGAATCCACTCTAGACCAAGGGGTAGGAGATGTGGGCTTTGCTCCTTAGTTGTATTATTTTTTCCTTAACATAAATTCTTTTTTCATGTTTTATTATTATTACATGTTAGATTAGGCCTATTGTCCTATTATCACATGTTATGAAAGATTTTTTTTCAATGTGAAGGACTGGTCTGAATTGTAAGTACATCCTACATTTACTGAAAAATTTACAGTAATCTAGACATGATGACCCAAAGGAAAGAACTCAAAGCTGACACTGAAGGAAAAGGTTGATCATCTACATTTTCTGGAAAGCAGCACCCAAAGAAAGACTGTGGAACGTTTGGACACTAGCAACACCATAGCTAGCAACATCCAAAAATGTAAAAATGTATCTGAAGAGACAGAGTATGGAGACCAGAGACCTACCATGGAAAAGGAGGAAACTTCCCTCATGAAGTCAATGAAGCCACATTCGGCTGCTTCAAACAAATGAGGGCTATTAACACCCAAATGTCCAGGTCCCTGATCCAAGAAGTTGCTAAAAAAATGTGCACAGGAATTCAGGGTGGTAGATTTCCCAAGCATCAAGTGGTTGGTTCGAGAAATTTAAATTGCAACACAAGATCTCCCAGAAAGTCTTGTGTGGTGAAATCAGTGAAGTTCCAGCAGAAGTTGTGGAAGAGTTCATCAGAAATTTCTAGGACTTTGCTTCAGAGGCTTCAAAGATGACAACACCTTTAGCGCGTTAGGGAGTGCAGACTCTTTTTCAAGATGATGCCTGATAGGAGCCTTGTCAAGAAGGGTGACAAATGTAGAAGTGGAAATCCTTCCAAAGAACATTTCATAGCTCTGCTTTTCACTAGCATAAGCAGAGAGAAAAGAAGTCCCATCATGACTGGCAAATCAGCAAAGCCACCCGCATTCAAGAACCTGGCCCAAAGACGTCCCTGACACTTGGAGATCAAACGTGTATGGCTGACTGGCACCCTGGTTGAGAAATGAAGAAAAAGAAACGGTCTATTCTACTGGCAATAGACAACTATCCCGGCCACCCGCCAGTGAATCATCTCACAAATATGACACTGAAATTTCTGCCTGGAAACACAACCTCAAAAATCCAACCTCTTGACCATCAATAAAACATTTAAAATATACTACCAAGCCCAGTATAGTTTTAGTCCTGCAGGTACTAAAACACAAGCCTTGGTCCACCTGTGGAATTAACTTCATCGTCTGCATCAGAGTTAACGCTCTAGATCAGGGGTCCTCGAACTTTTTAAATAGGGGGCCAGTTCACTGTCCCTCAGACAGTTTGAGGACCGGACTATAGTTTAAAAAAAAAAAACAAAAAACTAGGGGCTCGGCGCCTGTGGCTCAACGGGCTAAGGCGCCAGCCACGTACACCTGAGCTGGTGGGTTCGAATCCAGCCCGGACCCACCAAACGACTACGGCTGCAACCAAAAAATGGCCGGGCATTGTGGCGGGCGCCTGTAGTCCCAGCTACTTGGGAGGTGGAGGCAAGAGACTTGCTTAAGCCCAGGAATTGGAGGTTGGTGTGAGCTGTAATGCCACAGCACTCTATCCAGGGTAACAGCTTGAGGCTCTGTCTCAAAAAAAAAAAAAAAAAAAAACTATGAACAAATTACTATGCACACTGCACATATATTTTGAAGTAAAAAAACAAAATGGGGGCAGCACCTGTGGTTCAAAGGAGTAGGGCACCGGCCCTATATACCAGAGGTTGTGGATTCAAACTCAGCCCTGGCCAAAAACTGCAAAATAAAAAAAAAAAAACAGAATAAATAAAAATAAAAATTTAAAACGAAAAAATAAATAAATAAATAACGCACCCCCTATCTGCAAAAAAAAAAGACCTTCTAACTTCAGGAAAAAAAGGCCCCCCTTAACTGCAAAAAAAAAAAAAAAGGCTCTACTAACTGCAAAATAAAAAATAAAAAAAAAATAGCCCTCCTAACTTCAAAAAAAAAATCCTAACTTGTTCTTACCTCGGTCCTCAGGCAGCAGCAGGCTCTGCACAGGCAAGCTCGTGACTCGTTGGATCATGAGTCTCAATCTCACCTGAGACTGAGAGGAGTTGTCAAGTGACAGAGAGAAGGAAGGGAGTCGGAGAGTGCGGAGCACATTCCACACATGCGCACTGCAGCCCTGACGAGTCAGCTGCTAAGCAGGACAGGCAGCAGTGGCAAAAACATCCGGCGGGCCATTGGCAGGCCACATGTGGCCCGCAGACGGTAGTTTGAGGACCCCTGCTCTAGATATTGTCCCTTAGATCAGTTCTGCATGGAATAAAGTTCAGCCACAAAGGATACAGAAGTGTTTCAGGAAAGGTAGATTTGTCAAAACCCAAAAGCATGATGTTTTGGCCCCATCAGACATTCCATCCCCCATAGCAGAATTCAAAGTAGCAGATTTTAAAGGTCTAGTTGCGATGGACTGATAAGGTAGCAGCCTGTAATGAAACTGACCCGGTGGAAGCAATTTTCCAAGCTATATTGACCAAGTACAGATCAGCTTAAAAGTGCATGAAGTAACTGATGAAGAGGAAGAGGCAAGTGAAGATGACATAGAAATCAGAGACTCCAGAAGATGATGTCAGGCATCTGATAACACAGTTCAAGTCATTTGCTGTGGAAAAATGCCCAGGAATACTGAAAGGTGTGGCCAGTGTTCTACAGTGCTTTCTCCACCTATGTTTGCAGTAAGAATAAGAAACAGACGAAGATTGACTCTTTTTGCAGAAATAAGGATTAAACCATGAAAAAACAATAAATGTATTGATTTTGTATGATACTGTATGTGTGATTTTACTGTTTTGATTATGTATTTCATGATATTCTCTAATAAAGCTGTACAAGAATGTAAAGTACATGTCGGTTTCAGTACAGCAGGCCTAGCTCTTTATGCTGACCACCTCTGTATGCTGACCAGTTTGTTACAGTCCCTTCAGTGGTCAACTTACAGAGGTTCTACTATAGTATTAAAAGGTGTGGCTGGTGAGGTGTGGTGGCTCACAGTTGTAATCCTAGCACTCTGAGAGGCCAAAGTAGGAGGATTATTTGAGGACAGGAGTTCAAGATCAGCCTGACCAAGACCCTATCTCTAAAAAATAGAAAAAAATAACAAGGCTTGATGGAGTGCACAGCTACTCCATCCTTTGTAGTCCCAGCTACTTAGAAAGCTGAGGAGGATCACTAAAGCCCAGAAATTTGAGGTTGCTGTAAGCTGTTACGATGCCACTGTGATCTAACCTGGGCAACAGAGCAAGACACTGTCTACAAAAAAGAAAAAAAAAGATGTGGGGCCTTGGGAAGTGATTAAGTCAGGAGGGCTCTATCCTCATAATGGGATTAGTGCAACCTGTGGGTGCAAACCACTGCACTAAAGGGCCACAGCATTAGGAAAGTTGAGAAGCACTGGATTAGTGCCTAACAGCTGCAATAGATGTGGAAGGATAGGAAACCAAACTAAAAAACCTTCAGAATACCCTCAGATCCTACTCTCCCACAGTCCAATAACTCCATAAAAGGAGAACAGCGCATACCTGTGATTAGTTCATATGAACTCACACTGGCTTCTCTTAAACACTTACTTGCTTTGACTTTTTGTGTTCAACATGTTATCATCCCAGCCTGGATGTAAGATCTTTGAGGGCAAGAATCTTATCTTCTAAGTATATTATGATTTATCTACTTGATGGACTGTTTCACAGGCTTTAAACAGTATAATGACAAAGTGTCCATCAACAAAAGAATGGATAAACAAAATGTGGTATGTGCACATAATGGAGTATTATTCAGCCTTGAAAAGGAAGGAAATTCCGGCACATACTAAGTGAAATTAGCCAGTCACCATATGATGCAACAAATACGAGGTATTTACAGTAGTCAAATTCATAGAGACAGAAATAAAATGGTGGCTATTAGGGGCTGGGTGGGGGAGTGGTTACAGGGAGTTGTTAATGGATATAAAGTTTTAGTTGGAAAGACAAGAAAAGTTCTGGAGATGACTGGTAGTGATGGTTGCATAGCAATGTACCTAACGCCACTGAACTTTATGGCTGTCCCTCAGTATCCATAGCGGATTGGTTCCAGGACCCCCACAGATACTAAAATCTTTGGATGCTCAAGTCTCTTATATAAAATAGCATATTATTATACTTGCTTATAATTTATGCAAATCCTCCTTAATACTTTAAATCATATCAATTACTTGTAATATTCAACACAATGTAAGCAGTATGTATACAGTTGTTCTACTATTTTTGTTCTTCTCACATTTTTTTCCTTTGAATATTTTTAATCCGCAATGCAGAACCCATAGATACACAGAAATAAATACATACATTACAATGGTTAAAAAGATAAATTTTAATGTATGTTTTATCACAATAAAAAATTTCAAAGGAAGTATAAAAGCCATATGGACATGAAAAAATATTTATGTTATGTTAAATTTTAAAAGTATACAAAAGTATTTACGATCTTTTTTGTGTGTGTGTGAGACAGAGCCTCAAGCTGTCACCCTGGATAGAGTGCCGTTGCAACACAGCTCACAGCAACCTCTAATTCCTGGGCTGAAATGAGTCTCCTGCCTCTGCCTCCCAAGCAGCTGGGACTATAGGTGCCCGCCACAACGCCTGGCCATTTTTTGGTTGCAGCCGTCATTGTTGTTTGGTGGGCCTGGGCAGGATTCAAACCCACCAGCTCAGGTGTACGTGGCTGGTACCCTAGCCCATTGAGCCACAGGCACCCAGCCAGTGTTTACAATCTTGATTACAATTACAGAGAAAAGAATCCAAGAGAATGCTATGCTTAAGATTTGTAATACTGATGGGAGATTATAGATGATTTTTCCCTGCTCTATAACTATATATTTTATTCTTTTTCATATTTAAATGCATAAAAACAGCAAAATCTGATACAGTTAAGTACAACACCAAAAAGGCAAAAAGGCAAGGCACTAAAACCACAAAGCTTTCTCATTTACTACTCCCTTCTCCATTCATGCAATCCTAAATTGAAAGTGAAATGCAAATATACGCTGGGGCCTGTGTAATGACCTAAGAACGGTGAGGACCTCTGGGCACAGAGGTAGGATTTAATGTTAATCAAATAATCAATTTTCCTCTTACCCTCATTTTCAACATCTAAGGAAAAAAACAAGTACAGTAGAAGCTCTGTAAGTTGACCACCCAAGGGACTGTAACAAATTGGTCAACACACAGAGGTAGTCAACCTAAGGAACTCAGTGCCCGCAGCTCGATGGTTAGGGCGCTGACCACATTCACTGAGCCTGGGCGGGGTTCAAACCCAGCCAAGGCCTGCTAAACAACAATGACAACTACAACGACAACAAGAGAAAATAGCCAGGTGTTGTGGTGGGTACATGTACTCCCAACTACTTGGGAGGCTGAGGCAAGAGAATCACTTGAACCCAGGAGTTTGAGTTTGCTGTGAGCTATGACAATACAGCACTCTACCCAGGGTGACATAGTGAGACACTGTCTCAAAAACAAAAAAAAAGTGGGCAGTGCCTGTGACTCTGTGAGTAGGGCACCAGCGCCATATACCAAGAGTGGTGGGTTCAAACCCGGCCCTGGCTGAACTGCAACCAAAAAATAGCCGGGTGTTGTGGCGGGTTCCTGTAATCCCAGCTACTTGGGAGGCTGAGGCAAGAGAATCACCTGGGCCCAAGAGCTGGAGGCTGCTGTGAGCTGTGACGCCACAGCACTCTACCGAGGGTGACAAACTGAGACTCTGCCTCTAAAAAAAAATAATAACAATAATTAAAAATAAATAAATAAGGAACTAGGCCTACTATACTGATGCATACATGTGGTGCACGTTTGGTCTATGAAAATTAGGTCAATTGGGCTGCGTTAGGGCAACGGCCCCATATTCCAAGGGTGGTGGGTTCGAACCTGGCCCCAGCCAAACTGCAACAAAAAAACAGCCTTGTGGTAGGCGTCTATAGTACCAGCTAACTCAGGAGGCTGAGGCAAGAGAATCGCCTAAGCCAAGAGCTAGCAGTTGCTGTGAGCTATAACGCCACCCCACTCTACCAAGGACAACCAAATGAGACTCTGTCTCTAAAAAAAAGAAGAAAATCAGGTCAATTTAAGGAGGTGGTCAATGTAGGGAGGTGGTCAACCATGGAGGTTCTGCTATATTTGCCTCACTTGAACCAAAATGCTTCAGCATCTTAACTTCCTCCTTAGTCATTATTTTTCAGCTATCTTGAATCCTTGAGAAGGCTAGACTCTAAATAAATAAGGTTATCATAAAACAAAATTTATTTTTAGAAAGGGGGGCAGGGACAGTGAAATGCAAAAAGTAATTAGACAAAGAATCAGAAGGGAAGTTCTGACCAAACCACTACCTCCTGGCTAGGATGGTATTCAGCTACCCTGAAAGTCAGCCTTCCCATCTGCAAATGGAAAGAATTTCTGCTCTGACTTTTATGAAGAATGCTATAAAGATCAAAGGTAATAGCATTTGTGAAAACACACTACAGAAGGTAACATGCAGCTCAGTGCCCGTAGCTTAGAGAGTAGGGGCACTGAAGGTGGTAGGTTCAAGCCGAGCCCGGGCCTGCTAAACAATAATGACAACTGCAACCAAAAAAAAGCCGAGCATTGTGGTGGACACCTGTAGTCCCAGCTACTTGGGAGGCTGAAGCAAGAGAATCACTTAAGCCCAAGAGTTTGAGGTTGCTGTGAGCTGTGATGCCACAGCACTCTACCATGGGCAACATAGTGAGACTCTGTCTCAAATATGAAAAAAAAAAAGGTAACATTTTATAGGCTAAAAGATTATTAATAATTTAATAATTCTGTATTGTCGGGGCACCACATGAAATCAGCTCCTCATAGATGATTTTCTGTTTTGTCATTATTGCTTCTAACTCATTTTGAAGGCATCATGTCTCCCCAGTCCTAGAACCCCTCAGCTTTTGATGTTTGATGACAGAAGCAGGGTTCAAGACATTCTATTTAAGACAGGGCATTTCACAGCAGTCCCAATGGTCTGCAGAAAGGCCTGAAGAGCAGGTCACATGGAATAAAGGTTCCTACAACCTACACGCAACACTCCCAATTTCCATTTGGGAGCAGGGCTCTTTCATTATTTTAGGTATTTTAGAACACCTCTTAGTTGCTAAATCATTTAAAGCAGCAAAAAAATGTTTCCTGGCTCAGCGCCTGTGGCTCAAAGGGCTAAGTCGCCAGCCGTGTACATCTGAGGTGGTGGGTTCAAATGCAGCCTGGGCCCACCAAACAACAATGACAGCTGCAACCAAAAAATGGCCAGGCATTGTGGCGGATGCCTGTAGTCCCAGCTACTTGGGAGGCGGAGGCAAGAGACTCACTTGAGCCCAGGAATTGGAGATTGCTGTGAGCTGCGATGCCACCCACGGCACTCTATCCAGAGCTTGAGGCTCTGTTTCAAAAAAAAAAAAAAAAAAAGTTTCCCAACCTCTCCAGGCAGGGATTTTAGTAGTCACGGGTATGTCTGAGCAGCCTTCCTGGGGCATCTTCCATTGGTATTTAATTGGTTGACCATCATGTCCTTCCCCCTCCACCAACTCCACACAAACCACATCTTCTGGGGAGGGAAAATGATTTGAGTTTTAAATTTAAATATACTTCCCCCCAAATTAGCTGGACACTGTGGGGGCAGGCACCTGAGGTCCCAGCTACTCAGAAGGCTGAGGCAGGAGGACACCTTGAGCCCAGGAGTTTGAGGCCACAATTGAGCTATAATTCTGTCACTGTACTCCAGCTGAGACGACAAAGCAAAACCTGTCTCTTAAGTAAATAAATGAATATACAAATAAATAAGCAAACCAACCAAAAGATCAAATGATAATCAACCACCTTGATAACTGATGTGCAAATAAATCTTGGACATCTGAGAACACATACAGGTATATAAATCCCAAAATTCTCAAATGGCAGTAATCCCCTGCATTATCAGACCAGTTTTTCTTCCCATTAAGAACATTTCAGCAACAATGCCCCTACCTTCACTATCGGTCACCTCATGAAATTTTTGCATAGACTCCTAGATTTTTTCCTGATGGCATTTCTATCAAGGCAGTGGGCCTTCTGAGCATATCCCAATATCTCAAGTTGCTTACATTTCACTGAAGTTTTATCTTTTATTTTTTTTCCTGGGACATCTTCCCAGGAAAAAAAGGCTGATCAGATATACCCCTGACTACTAAATTCCCTGCCTGGAGAGGGTTAGAGTCTCACTTTGCTGCCCTCGATACAGTGCCATGGCATCAGAGCTCATAGCAACCTCAAACTCTTAGGCTCAAGTGATCCTCTTGCCTCAGCCTCCCAAGAAGCTGAAAGACTACAGATGCCCACCACAATGCCCTTTTTTTTTTTTTTTTTGGCAGTTTTTGGCCGGGGCCGGGTTTGAACCCACCACCTTCAATATATGGACCCAGCGCCCTATTCCTTTGAGCCACAGGCACCAACCAACGCCCAACTATTTTTTAGAGATGGGGTCTGGTCTTGCTTTTGCTCCAGCTGGTCTCAAACTGCCTCAGCCTCCCAGAGTGCTAGGATTACAGGTGTGAACCACCACATCCAGCCTAACAAGAAAAGTTTTATTAAGTTCTTTTATTTTTGATAGATTGGTTCACATTACAGATCAAAGCCAGTACCAAATTTATTGTCTAAAGTTTCTATTTCCTGGCTAGTAACTCACTTTCTTAAAATTTTCACCTCTAACAATAATACTAATAATTGCCTTTCTCCTATAGAGCATTTTCCACAAAGAAACAAGTCTTTAATAGTTCAGGAGAGCTGTTTATAAATCTAGCAGAGAGTAATAAAACTACCTTGAGGTTGGAATTTTAGGTGGTTGGCTAGGCTCACTCACTAGGCCATTCCTCAACTGTCTAGTTCTTATGAAACAGGCCCACAGCCCAGGACAAGTTGTAATTAGTGCTTCAGCTAAACTACAAGTAACTGCCCATCATGGCCCTTCACAGGTTGTTGGTAAACAGGTCTGACTATTAAATTCAAGAATGTGAAATATTGAGTGTACTCACTGCTAACAGGCTAAACAAAAGATCTTATGTCAACCTAAAAATATCTCTAGCAAACTGGCAGTAAGTTTCTGAAGTATCATAGGTAACCGGGCACATGAACCAAGCATACATGTATCTCTTTGACTTCTTTGCCCTTAACCACCATATACATGTTATTATTGGTATTACGATTAATGACAAGAGGTTAAAATTGCAGAGATCATGCATTCAGCCATACAAACTCTATCAATATTCTAGACAACTCCCTTCTCATCGAGGAAGTATCTAAGACTAAAAACCTAGGGGAAGAATGCTTGTCCTCTCACTGTGCATTCCAAAAGTAAAACAAGGGCAAAATGTCTACAATCGACCACACACCCAAAAAGCAAGGTAATTTCCCAGGGCTCCGAATGATGTAATTCAGGAAGACCTGCTTCTCCAGATACTTTTCATTCTCATCCACTGTTTCTGGATTCCATAATACCACCTTCCTTCCTCCCATTGTTCTCCCTGACTCTTTCTCTATTCTCACTGAATAGAACAACAAAATGGGGGGGAAGGACAGGATGTTCAATTCCTTCCAGAAAAACTAAGAAAATTAATGAACTAAGCTCCTGAAAGGGCAAGCACCTTATTTGGCTTGTGCCTCATGTGTCCCAAACACCTAGCACAGTCCTTGCAAGGAGCAAGATGCAGGAGGACTTCAGTGGGCCTGAAGCCTGGAAGGGCTGAGTATCTGTCTCTGGAAACTGACCTTCAATTCATTCTTTCCTAGGGAAAACTCAGGGGCACTCTAGGCTTACACCAATTACTTGAACCTGAGAAGTAGACCTGTGACTAAGGTCTCCAGAACCAACAGGTGTTGCTATGAAAGTCTTGCAAATGAACAAGGGGCTTGCAGAGAAGCCTAAGGATGCTAAGCAGGGACAGTGGTGCACCGTCTGCATTAGCTGCTGCCTTTCGAGACATTCTGCCAGGCAATGAAGGCACCAGTGCTTCTTCCACCCACATAAAGGTACACCCTTCCCCACTGAAGTACTGCCAGCCATCTGCCCCGTGTCCAGTCTCCCCTGCCTCCTCCCAGTTTTACTTGTGACAGCAAAATGCTCTGATCAAAGACTCCTTTCCCGGCCTTACCTATAGTTAAGTGTTACTGATGAACTGTAACTGGAAGTCAGGATAGAGAGGGGAAAGAAGGCTTCCATGAAGATCTTTAAAAGAGACTGACTCCGTGGAAGGTCAGTCCTCTTGCCCTTCCACCCTCCCTCCTCTTTTTGCCTGGTCATGGTGTGACTGTGGAGCTTCAGCAGCCATGTGCACCTTCAGGGAACTCTGAGGCCAGAAAGTGAAAGAGGAATCTTGTGACCCTGATAATCAAGGGGCCACCTTATCAGCCTGGGCCTATCTGCCTCAATTTCTATGTGAAAAGCAAACATTCATGTTGTATGAATCATTGGAGTTTTCTGTTATATACAGCTAAGCCCAACCTTCATTAATATACTTAAGGAATTCATAGCCTTTGGCTATAGTTTTTAGATTCCCCATCAATCAAATCACAGTCTCATCCTGACAATGTTTATGTTCAGTATTATCTGATGGATAGATGAATATTTTAGTCCTATTTCTAAAGCCCACAACATTTCTTTGGTTAAGTCATCTCCAGTTTTAAACTCTCCAGAGGTTCCAAGCCTCCCCGCCCCTAGCAATCCAAGTCCTTGTGGGGAACATCCTAAAGTCTTAAGATACCCCAAAAGCCCTAGAGCCCAGTGGCTAAGATGAAAAATATAGTTGTAACCCTTATCCTTGCTAACCTTCTGACCACATCCTCAGTTCAAAATGCACTGTACAAAATGGTGGCCACCACCCACATATGGCTACTTAGATTAAGTACACTTACGTAAAAGTATAAATTCTGCTTCTCAGCTGCACTGGCTCCATTTAAACTGCTCAAGGGCTGCATATGTACAGGAACACCTTATTGGGCAACATCGATACAGGTATTACAGATTGTTCCTATCATCACAGAAAATGGAGAGCACTGGCCTAGAAACACATTTTTCCCTTGGCTTCTACAACAACAGCTCTACTTGCTTTCCTACCTTCCCAGGCATTCCTCAGCCCTTTATCCTCGACCCACTGCTAGAAGCCTGGCACTTCTCAAAGCTCTATCCAATTGCCTCTTCCATCCTCATTCTGCTTAGGGGAGCTACTATGACATCAACTGTCATCCTTACCCAGAAAGCATACACCTTACTATTCTCAAAACTTTCTGCAATAAGTCAAGGTTTATCTAAGTCATAACTGTGGTATAATGAAGACTAGATCTGGGTTCTGCCAGGCTCCTACCACAGAGCGCCTTAGAATTTCCTGAGTGATAAGAGAACCCTTTATTAGATATGACAGGCCACTTCCCGCCACACCTAAGTTTGTGTTGCCTTAGATAGCTTTAAGGCAGGGCTGCCAATAAGCATGTGATTAGAGGGCTCAAACTTTCATCCCCATCCCAGACCTCTGGGGAGCAAAAACGGCTGAAAACTGAGCCCAACCACATGGCCAATGACTAAATCTGACACCCAAGCTCAAAGAGCTTGCTTTTAGATGAACGCATGCAGGTGACAGGCGGGTGACATGCCCTGACTCCACAGAGGAAGGCATGGCAGTTCGGCCTCCAGGACCCTCCCAGACCTTGTCCTGGGCACCTCTTCCATTTGGCTGTTCCTGAGTTGTGTCCTGTATCATAAAACTGATTTTAAATATAGTGCTTTCAGATAATTCTATGAGTTGTTCCAGCAAACTATCAAATTTGACAAGGTGGTAAGAATCTGGTCTCTGACATCCGGCCTGGATTCTGTAGACAGCCCAAAATCCTTCTAATTTCCTTATTTGTGTAAGCTGGTTCTTCTTTACTGGTAACCGAAAATCCCCAGACTAACAAAGGTCTCTAGGGTAGTTTTAAAAGAGGAAAGGCAGAAGCCTATGGGAAATCATCTGAACCCAGAAAGGTCCTCAAGCCAAAAAAATGCTACCCACCCCGGGAACCTGCTCCCAGGGCAAGGCTTAGCAAAACCCCAAAGATAATGCTCCTTCCCAGGCCAATGCAGGGCTCCACAGCAATTTTCTAACATGGGTTAACATGGGTGAGGCACGATAACTCTACTAGTTAATCTACCAACTACTCCTGGGTTAAAGGGAAAATGAGTTCTCTATTCCACACCACTGCTCAAGGAGTACAATACAGGAGAGACACAACAAAGTTCTCAGGCTACTATCAAACATACTATACCTTCCCCAGCTGCAAGGGCAGCAATCAGACTCTGAAAGAGAAGTGGGCACAGCACCCTCCATTCATCTAATCAATGCACAGAAGGAGAGGAAATACACATAACTTAAACACCAAAGGGACAGCACATTAAACACACTGGCGATCTGTCATACAGAAGCAGCATCCACTATTTCTTAAGTATGTCAATACTTGGTTAAAACAAGTCACGTCATGACGATGGCACAACAATATGAATGTGCTTAATGCCTTGAACTGAATACTTAAAAATGGTTAAAATGGTAAATTTTGTTATGCATACTTTACCATTTTACCATAATTTTCAAAAAGACAGAAGAGTTAGAGACAGACTGAGTGCCCTCAGCTGCAAACACACCAGGGACAGTGTATGTACAATAGTCACACTAATAACACATTGCACTGGGGCTAAGTGGCTAGTTTGGATGGCAGAAGAGTCCTGGCTTGTTTGGGAGGAAGAAGAGGATGAGAGCTGTTGAACTAAGCAGTCATCTTCTGAAATTAGTAAAAAAAAAAAAAAAAAACTCACGCCACAGTTTATTCCCCAATCTATTACTGATCAGCACGGTCTTAACATTACTAATTCCTAAATATTTCAACATAAACGGAACAGTTCCTCACTCCTTAGAAATCACTGCTGCTTTCCTATCAGCCACAAACAGATGGTAACTCAGAAGAGTCCTGTTCCCATTATGCCAACTTGGCAGGAGTCTTACCTGACGCCACCTGAAAACACCAATCCCTCCCACTTTTGCACAGAAGGCTCCCAAGCACAACTAGAACCTTGCCTGGATGCCTACTGATCAGCAGCCTTAAAAGCATGGGGAGGAAGTCTCATTACAACTCCACTAATTAATAAACATAGGGAGGGACCACATCACATCCTAATATAATTACAGAATACTGTAATTTTCATTGCACTTTCACTATATGGTTCAGACAGGTTCCCTGCCTGATTGCACTGGGATGTAATCCAGTTTTGCTAATATATCCATATGTAGAAAATTCAGAGCTTATCGTATCATATCAAACCTGAAGGAAAACTTTTGGAGATAATAAAATATTTCAGACAAATTAATACATCCATAAGATTTTATTTACAATGAACCACCTGTCTTGTTTTTTATAACCTTAACACAGATTTCTTGGATGTATTTTTTTTAAATGATCAAAAAACTAAGAGAAAGAAGACTGTTCACAAATTACCTCTAAGGTAGAAAACATGAAATATGCCTCTGTGTATGTATGTGTGTGTGTAATCATGTGGGTATACACACCACACACACACATACCACAGCTATACATAAACACACATGTTCACACACAGGCAAGGAAGAAGAACCTGGATTGTTTGCTATATCTGATTCCAAGCAAAGATGCTCTTCTGTGCTTTTTGGACACACCTGCTAATCACAAGGGCCTTCACAATGACCTTCCTGCCTGCTCAGTCAAACAAACTCAATTGACTAAAAAGTTAGGCCAAGGTGTTCTTTCACAGGGGTAACTAAAGTGTAATAATTATAGCTCACTATACTCCTGCCATACCTCCGTATTTAAAACCCTGGAGATGCTTGGCACCTGTAGCTCAACGGCTAGGGCGCCAGCCCCCTACACCAGTGATAGCGGATTTGAATTCAGCCCGGGCCTGCCAAACAACAATGACAACTACAACCAAAAAATAGCTGAGCGTTGTGGTGGGCGCCTGTAGTCCCAGCTATTTGGTAGGCTGAGGCAAAAGAATCACTTAAGCCCAAGAGATTGAGGTTGCTGTGAGCTGTGATGCCACAGCACTCTACCCAGGGCAACAGCTTGAAACTCTGTCTCAAAAAATAATAAAAATAAATAAGAGAGGGTGTACTCCTGCATAAAGACCAAAATCCTCAAACATAAGGCCCAGAAAGAAAGGGATCTCTCCCACCAAAGAGGCTGCATTTCCTCAGGGAAGCCATGTATGACTCTCTGAGTAAATCAAATTTGGCCTTTATATACTATACCTTCACAATACAAACTAACGAATCCATGAATGAAAGCTACTGTTTCAATTAGCATGTCTTTGGGCACAAGTTACATAATCCCAACTCAAATTGATCTAAACAGTAAGAAAACTTATTTCACAGAAGTAGTCTCAGGACAGGGTGCAGGTGGAGCTCTGAGGGTTCTGGCTGCTGCTGGGTTGGCTCAGTTCTCTCCTCTGTAGTGGCTTCATGTTCAGACAGGCAAAAAATGGCTGTGACAGCTCCAGGCAGCGCATCCACACATGACAACTTTCAGAGGAAGAACGGGTCATCTTTCCTAGCGCTGTCACTTTAAACCTGAGAACCTGTCCAGAACCTTTGGGCAGAATTCAGCTCATCACATTGGCCAGAGCTAAGTCTCTGGCTCACCCCTACAGAATCACCCACAGAGAATGGGACCAGTGTAACTAGGGAACACCTTCCCCAGAGTTACACAGGGTACGAAAAGGCTATCTAAACAAAATCCTAATTCTACTAGAAAGAAGGGAAGAAAGGACACGATAGGTCTGTTGGTTTTCAATTTGGGATCGTGCTCCAGTCCCCAACATTGTCTGTGACTCTCCAGAGAAAACCTCCACCAGCAATACCTGCAGGTGGATTTGTAAAAATGGCAGAACCAATGGGGAGGGGAGGAGAGGCCACGAAGTAAGCAAGGGGGTAAAAGAAGGGATGTGGGAGTTTTAATTAGGAGGTGCAGGATCAAATCCCAAGACTTCTGTTTAAGCAGACAATGGGCAAATCCTCTAGCCTCAGTTCTCTCATAAAATTATCAAAATACGTACTTGACATAATGTGCAAGGTTGCTTTGAAGACCAAATAAAATGGTACACATAATGCCATTATAAAATACACCTTGTTAAGTATTATACACATGTAAGTAGCGATTACTACTTGCAATGAAAAAAGTCACAAACCACAGAGAAAAACTCTTTGGAAAAAGGCCAAAGCTCCTGTCTGGCCAAACTCAAGTATGTACAATCTACTAATGAATATCTGCTTTTAAAATGTCATTTCTGTGGATTTACTAGTGATTTGATTAGATACTCTCCAGTATGATCTACTGATCCTAACGACTGGAATGGAAGGTAACAAGTCCAGAGACTATCTTCCAGGTCTACAGCAAACTAAAGGCAGGATCCCCTTCTTAGCTCCTCCCCAAGTATGCACAGCAATCAAATTCTCACTGTTTTCTAAATGGAAAGACAGGCTGGTGATGTTTTATAACTCACAAAAGGTTAAGAAAATAAAAAAAAAAAATTAGTGATTTAGTGGGCGGCGCCTGTGGCTCAAAGGAGTAGGGTGCCGGTCCCCAAATGCCAGAAATGGCAGGTTCAGGCTCGGCGCCTGTGGCTCAACGGGCTAAGGCGCCAGCCACGTACACCTCAGCTGGCGGGTTCGAATCCAGCCCCCGGGCCCGCCAAACAATGATGGCTGCAACCAAAAAATGGCCGGGCGTTGTGGTGGGCGCCTGTGGTCCCAGCGACTTGGGAGGCAGAGGCAAGAGACTCGCTTAAGCCCAGCAATTGGAGGTTGCTGTGAGCTGTGATGCCATGGCACTCTA
>CAUYON010031357.1:0-19959 GCA_963573935.1 Arctocebus calabarensis
CTGAGCTGGCAGGTTCGAATCCAGCCCGGACCTGCCAAACAACAATGACGGCTGCTACTTGGGAGGCGGAGGCAAGAGACTTGCTTGAGCCCAGGAATTGGAGGTTGCTGTGAGCTGTAATGCCACGGCACTCTAACCAGGGTGACAGCTTGAGGCTCTGCCTCAAAAAAAAAACAAAAAAAAAACATCTTTTCACATGCTTATTGGCCTGTATATCACATGCTGTATATCTCTTTTGGGGAAACGTCTGTTCAGATCATTTTCTCCTTTTTCAATGGGTCATTTATCTTTTTATATTGCAATATTTTAAAAATACATTATATAGTCAAGTACTTTATAAAATATACATGAGGTCATTATAAAAGTTTTGAGCTACACAAAAATCAAAAAACAAAATCTGCATGGAGAGAAACAAATGAAGCGCTCCCAGCAACGCTGATAAGTGGAGCAACTTGAAACTTGCACAGGTGAAATCAGAAAGGATGCTGTTGACTGATTTTTGGAAGTGAAATAATGGACCATCACACAGTCTGTCTCCAAACTTTTTTAATGACCCACATATGATTGCAATTTTTTTTCCCTATTCTATGGGTTTTCTTCACATTCTTGATTTTTGTCTTTTGAAACATCACAGTACTTTCGTTGTTATTTTTATTTTCTTGGTTTGTTTTTGTGGTTTTTAAAAAATGAATTTTCAGTATGTTTCCCAGGTTGGTTTTGAACTCCTGGGCTCAAGGAGTCCTCCTGACTTAATTTTTGAGTAGCCAGGACTATAGGTACAAGCCTCCATACCTGGCCATCGTAGTTTTCAATTTTGATAAATTCTAATTTATCTTTTGTTCTTTTGTTGTTTTCAATTTGGTTATAATCCATCCCCATTTTGGTTTTTGTGTTTTTTTTTTTTTTTTGAGACAATCTCACTTTGTTGTCCCTGGTAGAGTGCCGTGGTGTCATAGCTAATAGCAACCTTAGTCTCTTGGGCTCAAGCAATCCTTTTGCCTCAGCCTCCAGGGTAGCTAGGACTTCAAGGTGCCTGCCACAACGCTGGGCTATTTTTTTTGTTGTTGTTGTTAGAGACAGGGTCTTGCTCTTGCCCAGGTTGGTCTTGAACTCATGAGCTCAGCGATCTGCCTACCTTGGCCTCACAGAGTACGGGGATTATAGGCGTGAGCCACCATGCCTGGCCAATCCATCCCCATTTTAACGGTAGGAAATTTGAGGCTCAATTTTACTTAGCTAGTTTGAATTGAGCTGGAATTCAAATCTAGAAAGTTTGGTTCTAAAATTTCATGCACCTAATTAATTATTTCACTATGTCCTTCCTGAGGGACTGATTTCTATATTTCATAATTATAGAGATAATCACTTTAGCTAGAATTTTAAAGTTCTTTTTGTATCTGATATATGTCTACTGTGAAAGGCAGCATGGAATGAAATAATAAGGCATTTCTGTTTTAAGTTTATCTTTTCAAATTGCTTTTATCATAAATTTTTTTCTTCTGTAGCTTATGATAAAAGGATAAAAGTTAAATGTCCTATAACTGAATATTTCAGTTTGCTATAATTTGTAATGTATTTATAATATAGATAAGAATGACCCAGCTCTACTTATTTGTCTAGGCTTATCTCACTTCACCCTACAAGCACATTTAGTTGTCTTTCTGTTACTAGAATACTCTATTCCTGTCTCCCCTAACTCTAACTCACAAACTTTCAGTGTCAGCCTAAATTATCAATTCCTCAAGAAATCTGTCACTGCCTTGCTAATCTAAATTTTGTCTCTGATTCATGCTTTTTGTAGCTCTCTGTATTTTTCACATCCTCAGTATCATTCTGTTTGCACCAGCAACTCTATATTTTTCTTTGATGACATATACTATAATTATAATCATGGTATTCTTCTTATGTCTGCCTCTACCATCACATTTCAACTTGACAGGCATCTTGATTACTTATGCACCATTTTTATCCCCAGCACCTAACATGGGGCCTAGCACAAAGTATGCACTTTTTTTAAATTTGTGATTCTGTTTATCCATGTAATTTATAATTAATGAGTCAAAGTAGGCCTGACCATGCCAAAAAGGTAACGGAAAGTTGAGTATATTTATTTATAGGTTACTAAAATAACCATATATTAAAGGTTATTTTTAAAAAGTAATACCTCAGTTCACTAGGTAAGTGGTCTGCAATAAAAAACAAAATGAAAACATTAATGGCCCAGTGATTGAAAACATGTTTGTTTATATACCTTCTGCCTTGCAGCAATCAAGAATTTGGGACATCTCAAAGAATTAACACAACAACGTTGCCTGACAAGGAAAAGGACAGTCTGTCCCCTTTGCCTCAAATCCTGCCTCTCTTTCAATGTTCAACTTGTCATATTTCCTTTGTGAAGTCTTCTGTGTATGTAGTTTTACAACTGAAACACCCAATGACTTTCCCTCATCCCTAAATTTCTATTGCAGTTAAAGTCCAAGGCCCCAAGTCAGCATTGGATCATGTTCACAGCCTTGTATTGTTCACAGCTGTTTTCAATGGGAGTCTTATCTCACTTTATTAGACTGCAGATCCTTCAAAGGAAGCAACTGGTATCTCCCTACTACTATAACCCCACCGTGCCTAAAGCAGTACTGAGAATGTGGCGCCTGCACAATCCAACACTTAGCAACTTGTTTGTAGGCAAAACGATTGGAAGATGTATGTGTAACAACAGTTTAATTCCTGGGAACAGTGGATCCCACTTTAAGGGTGGTGGGTTTATTAGTACAGAGCTTGTCCTCTAACCACAGTCAGCCTGAATCATCAGCAATGAGGAGGGATAGGGAGCATCCTTTCTTCCTCTTCAACTCCTGTAGGGTCTTGCTGGGCAAAAGGTAAAACAATAATTAGAATTGATCCTACTGTGGGATTAACTTCTCTTTGAGGAAGATCATTTAATGGAGTGTCAAAAAAGCAGCTGCTTTGTAGTTTTAGAGAATGTACTGAATTAATCAGAGGCCAAACAAGTGGAAACAAAACCAGGCTTTCATTCTGTTATTGAGTAAGTCCTATGTGATCTCTAAAAAGGTTTTGGACATGACATGTACTTGTCCTGCTAATCTGATGAGCTTTTCATCAATTTGCTGGAACGCTGGCAAGATTGGGCATTATCTCTTGAGCAATGGTACCCTACTTTACTGTGGTCCCCTAGACCAAGTGCCAAGAGCGCAATGCCAGCCATAGAAGCTGAGAGGGAGGGAGATTTCTACACTGAAGGTCGAAAGACGGTGGATACCTGGGCTCCTATCCTATTATAATTCTTGCTGACTCTTTCTTCTTATTTCATTCAATTGGTCATTTCTGAGCCTTTCCAAAGTATTTCTTCAGCATCTATTATATGTCTACGATATCTCAAAGGAAAAGTAAGAATTAGTTCTAGCTTTCTAGGAGCTTGCAATCTGCTTAGGAAGATTAGCTATACACACAAGGCAGGTAAAATAACAATAGAAAACAGAATTTGATTACATTTTAATCAGAGAAGGGCAAAATCAATGAATAGGAGCCATCAGAGAAGACTTTGGAAACTCTATGGTAGTGGAAACTCTCCAGAATCTTGAAAAGATTATTTACAATGATATTTTCACAGTTAGGTCATTAACAGGCAGCTTACCCCTCCCTCAAAATAGTTTAATTTACATCAGATGCTGAGTTATTTGACTTATACAATCCAAAGGAAGGATCACGGACTGGAATGTGCACTATTTTTTTACCAAAAATTTAGCTGCAAAAAACAAGGCAAGTCTAGATTATTTTTTGCCTACCATCACTGACAATTTGAAACAAAGGTTCAAGGGGAAACAAATGTTAGTTGATTTAAAAAATATATCATTGCTTGCTTACTTATGAGTTTCTCTAAATAAATAAAGGACTGTTTCCTTAAGCAAATCAATTTATCCTTATGTCTTCTTTTCCTATAAATATCAGGACAGTGGTCTAGAACAGTGTTTCCCAGAGGTTTTACAAAATGTTAGTAGATATTAATCAAAAGAGGGGTTCTATGGTCATGTATATTTCACAACTTTTGGATTAAACAAAGTTATATCAGATACTTAAGGTAGAATTTCTTCCAGCCTTTAATATGACTATTTGAATTGTGGGCTTTTAAGATGAGGGTAAAGTATGAACGTTATGTTGAACAGGCGGATGAAAATATTTCAGATTGTATATGAAGCCTGTACACTGTACCCCATGTTTGAACTAACGTACACAGCTATGATTTAATTAAAAAAAAAAAGATGAGGGTAAAGTACATGCCAGTGCCATTTCCAAAAGTTATTTGACTATAGAAGATCTTTTTTTTTTTTTTAAGACAGGGTCTCACTGTGCTTTCAGGCTAGTCTTGAACACCTCACCTCAAGAGATCCTCCAAAAGTGCTGGGATTACAAATGTAAGTAGGTCTCTCTGCCTTACCTAAAATACCTTTTTAATGAAGGATCATGTAGGACTGTGTTCTGAAAACTCAACTTGGGCAATGTGAATTCCTTTAGCGGCTTAAAAGTGCTGTGAGTTTGCATTTGTACATTAAATGTATGTTTGGTGATCCATATTAAACCTCATTACTTTGCTAATGCTGATTTTACTTAGAACTTATATGATTATTTATACATCTCAAACATACAGAATATGTTTTTTTCTTTTCCCAAGTAACTCAAACTAAGTTGCAATTACAGGTAAAAGTGTATTTCACTAAAACACTGAAATGTGCCAAGTTCATAACTGAAACTCAATACTTTCTTTTGTATTAATTTTATAGTCTTTTGATTCTCCAGTGTTTTCTTCAAAATGCTGCCTTTAGAGACAATTTTTGTGCTTAAATTTGTCCATTAAAGTATACATGATCTATGTGTTTATGATTTAATAAAAAAATTTAAAGATTAAAAAAAAAGAAACAATAGTTAAGCCTAAAACAGTTACCTACTTATTAAATAAGGCCTGATGTTTTATTTTCTTATGGTTTTACTACTTGATAACAGCTGGAGAGATTTTTTTTTTTTTGGTAGAGACAGAGTCTTACTTTATCACCCTCTGTAGAGTGCCGTGGCGTCACACAGCTCACAGCAACCTCCAACTCCTGGGCTTAGGCGATTCTCTTTCCTCAGCCTCTCGAGAAGCTGGGACTACAGGCACCCTCCACAACGCCCAGCTATTTTTCTGTTTTGCAGTTTGGCCGAGGCTGGGTTTGAACCTGCCACCTTTTTGGTATATGGGGCCAGTGCCCTACTCGATGAGCCACAGGTGCCGCCCAAGATTTTTTTTTTTTTTTTTTTTAACATACACTCTTCCTACTCCTTACCCGCAGAAAGATGCTAGGTTACATTTGTTTGTTTGTTTCAAGAATCTGCAAACACTTAACTTTTACATTAAAAAAAAAGCCCTTACTTTGCATTGAAATGTAAGCCTCTGGGGTTTTGTAAGACCCCTGCTGATTGACCCTAGCCTTGACCCTAGCTCCAAAGCCCAACTCCATTCTGGAGTGCTGGTGTTGAGAATATATTTATGTTAACAGTAGGGAGCCTGAATTCCAGGAATATGCTTGTGAAAAGCCTCTAGATAAATTTACCAAATCATCTACTCCACATGCATGTGAGGTTCCACTAACACACGGGGCAGATAATAATGATTGGTTGCTGTCAAGGGCTCTGTGGAGATGTTCAGCTCTAAGCAATAGGACCTACAGGGTGTAAATAGAATTTCACTAGAAATGGCCTTTTTAATCAAGAAAAATAAGAAAATACTTACTACTTTTATTAATAAGAGAGACCTCTTGGTAAAATGGGGAGGTAGTCCTATAAGTACCTCAAGGGAGGAGGCAGACTTAGGGCCAATTCTCCATTTTATTTGCCTGCCTCTGTGCATTGATTCCCATGCAAGCGTCCTCAAACTTTTTAAACAGGGGGCCAATTCACTGTCCCTCAGACTGTTGGAACGCCAGACTATAGTTAAAAAAAAAAACTATGAACAAATTCCTATGCACACTGCACATATCTTATTTTGAAGTAAAAAACAAAACAGGAACAAATACAACTCACACCGTTGCATGTTGCCCACTGGCCGTAGTTTGAAGACCCCTGCATAGGATAAGAAAGTGCAATACATTAAAAAAAAAAAACAACTTTATTTGAATTAGATAATATGCCCATGGCCATTTAATATTTGTAAAATGCTAAAAAAAGTCTAAAAAGAAAAAAGTTACTCATAGTTACACAGCTACTCTTAAAAATTTAGCAAACTTCCTTTAGTTTTTTTTTTTTTTTTGGCAAGAGGTGGGGTGATAGTCTCTTTTTACACATTTGTAATAATTTTATATACAATTTTCTCATGCATTTAAAATATATTGTTTTATTTTAAGAATGTTTCTTATTACTCAATAATTTTTCCTATGATTTTATTTTAAAAATTTGAAGCATACACAAGAGTCAAAAACATTTTACTGTGAACACCCATATTCTCATCATTTAGATACTTAGATATAATTAATATCTTACTATAACAACTCTATCACATCTCTCATTCTATCCATTTGTCAAACTGTCTTTTTTGTTAATGCATTTCAAAGCAGGCATGTAGAAATTATTTTTAGTTGCTATGGATATTTCACGGAGTAAATTATGATTTTCTTTAAAATTCTTTTAAATTATTTCCTGACCAGGCATAGTGGCTCACAGTTGTAATCCCAGCACTCTGGGAGGCCAAGGCAGGTGGATTGCCTGAGCTCACAGGTTCGAGACCAGGCTGAGCTAGAGCAAAACCTCATCTATAAAAATAGCCGGCCATTGTGGCAGGTGCCTGTAGTCCCAGCTGAGGCAGGAAAATAGCTTGAGCCAAGAGTTTGAGGTTGCTGTGGGCTATGATGCCACAGCACTCTACCAAGAGTAACAAGGTGAGACTCTGTCTCCAAAACAAAACAACAAACAAATTATTTCCCAGTGATTGACCAATTACTTCTCCTGTTTTACTATTTTACATAAATTTTATTGGAAGGGCATATTATACTTCTAAAATTTAATAATAATTTCTGGCTATAGTAGAAGAGTAATACTGAAAAGATAGAAAAGGACCATATTGTATAAGACTTTGAATACCAGGTATATTACAGTAAAATGTAATATAAATAGCTGCATTCTTAGAATCAAATAGATCAGGTACTTATTAGATATTTATCAGGAGACTGACCCTGGAAAAAATATTAAATCTCTTTGAGGCTCTGTTTTCTCA
Source organism: Arctocebus calabarensis (assembly GCA_963573935.1). Lineage (NCBI taxonomy): Eukaryota > Metazoa > Chordata > Mammalia > Primates > Lorisidae > Arctocebus > Arctocebus calabarensis. The sequence continues at coordinate 7,259 of CAUYON010031357.1, forward strand.
CCTATCATGTGGGAAGAGTATTATTACTTGTCTCATAGGATAATTGTAAGGATTAAGTAACATACATGCTTTTTCATGCCTAATGTATAGAAGATTTTATCTGTGCTTAATAAATAGAAGATTTCCTGAAACACTGGTTTCATGACAAAATTCATGAAAATAATTCCTTGGAGGATTTACAATAGGGGAGAGCTGTGATCAGATCTGGATTTTAGGTGGCTTAATCTGGTAGAATTATGTGTGGTGGATAAGGGGGGATAAGCTATAAGAAGGTAGATTTGATTCAATTTAACAACAAAAAATTTTTTTTTATTGAGACAAGTCTCACTATGTCACCCTTGGTAGAGTGCTGTAACAGCTCACAGCAACCTCAAACTCTTGGGCTCAAGTGATTCTCTTGCCTCAACTTCCCAAATAGAGGAGACTATAGGTGCCTACCACAATGCCTGGCTATTTTTCTTCAGAGGTAAGGTTTCACTCTGGCTCAGGCTGGTCTTAAACTTGTGAACTCAGGCAATCCACACGCCTCGGCTTCCCAGAGTTGTTTGAATTACAGGCGTGAGCCACCATGCCCTGCCCAAATATTTTCTGATATATGTGAAATGCAAAAGATTGTGCCAAGTGCCTTGAGACTATAATGCAGAGTGAGAGCTTGACAGTTATCACAGAGATTTGCAATTCTATACGTACAGTAAACCAAGAACTAGAAAACCAATCAGAACCAATCCATCTATCTATCCATCCATCCATCCACCTACCCATCCACCTTTCCATCCATCCATCCACCTACCCATCCATCTATCCATTCACCCTTCCATCCATTTATACATCCTCCCATCCATCCATCCATCTGCCCACCCACCCATCTGTCTATCCATCCATCCATCCATGCATCCATCCAAACTTCCATTCTTTTATCTGTCCACCCCCTTCCATCCACCCATCTATCTATCCATCCATCTATCTATCCATCCATCCATCTATCCATCCACCCTTCCATCCATTTGTCCATCCTCCCACCCACCCACCCATCCATCCATCCATTCACCTGCCCATCCATCTGTGCATTCAATGATTATTTATTTTGCTTCTGCCCTATGCAAGTTACTGTTCTAAGTGCTGAAGACATAGCATAAACAAAATAGAATAAAGTTGTGTAAAGCAGTGGTGAGGGTGCTCTTTATATAGCATGGTCAGGGAAAGCCTCTCTAAGAAAGTGCCACTTAAGCAGAGAAATGAAAAAAATTATGAGAAATGGGGTGGTGTCTATAGCTCAGTGGATAGGGCACCGGCCACACACATGCAGGCTGGTGGGTTCGAACCTGGCGGGGGGCCAGCTAAATAGCAATGACAATTGCCACAAAAAATAGCCAGCCATTGTGGTGGGCACCTGTAGTCCCAGCTACTTGGGAAGCTGAGGAAAGAGAATATCTGAAGCCCAAGAGTTTGAGGTTGCTGTGAGCTGTGACACCACAGCAGTCTACCAAGAGTGACATAGTAAGACTGTCTCGGCTCGGTGCCTGTGGCTCAATGGGCTAAGGTGCCATCCACATACACCTGAGCTGGCGGGTTCGAATCCAGCCTGGGGCCCGCCAAACAACAAAGACAACCAAAAAATGGCTGGGCGTTGTGGCAGGTGTCTGTAGTCCCAGCTACTTGGGAGGCGGAGGCAAGAGATTCGCTTGAGCCCAGGAGTTGGAGGTTGCTGTGAGCTGGGATACTACGGCACTCTATCCAGGGTGACAGCTTGAGGCTCTGTCAAAAAAAAAAAAAAAAAAAAGACTGTCTCAATAAAAAAGAAAAAATTAAGTGAAATGTGTTATTTTCTGAGTGAACAGATTTCCAGGCAGAGTCAACTAAAAGGGCTTGAAGGAATTCAGGGGGAGGGCAATGTGGCTGGAGGTGAGGGAGAGAGAATGTGTTAGAAATCAGGTTGGCGAGATCGGCCAGGCTCAAGGAGGGTCACTCAGGCTTTGGTAAGGAGATTGGCTTTTATTCTAACTGACATGTAGATCTGTTTGGAGGGTTGCCAGGGTAGTGATGTGACTGCTTTGTGAAGTGTAGACTGTTGGGGGATGTGGGTGGGGGCAGCTGAGTGGAAACAGGGAGGCCATTGTTAATAGTCCAGGTGGCTCTGAGTAGGGTGGCAGCTGTGCAGGGAATGAGAAGTGGTCAGACCTGGTCAGACCATATTATTAAGACAGAGTCATTTAGTAAGTTAGATTTCTTGATGGATTGAGTGTGGGGTATGAAAGAATGAGACAAGTCAAGGATAATGTGAGCTTTTGAAACAAGTGCTTTAGTTAATAGAAAAGTAAGCAAAGTGTTACAGCAGCACATAGGATAAGTGATTGTTTTTGACTGGGGTTATCAAGAGAGAGTGGGTGAGCATTGAAGAGTGAGTAGTCTCATTGTGCTCAACAGGCATCTATGGTGCAAAATTTAGGAGGGCCTCACTCTCAGGGTTCTGAAAATGCAGGGGTTGGAACCTGAGAGGAAGCGTCTGCTTATGGTTTTGCTCCCTGGGTGACTTGCTTGCCTCACATTCAAAGCAACACTTAGATTAGTATTTGATTAAATAACTGGGTACTCTAATCTAGCTAAATTGCCATAAACTAACTACTACAGTCATTATTCCAAGCTACAATAATGAAACATGCTTGCAAAATGCTGTAAAGCCATAGGCTAAGGAGCCTCCTCATACCCTAGGTGAGAATGTCATTGATTTGAAAACAAATTCAGATTCCTTTATCAGAGTGTGAGTTGACCTCAGTAAAAGCAGAGAATGTTCTGATGGAGACCAAATTGCATATGAGTCCCCTGTTATATAATGTTTTGGGTTTTGTGGTTGTTACCCCTCATCGACTGGGGCCCAAAAATATTAAATGGAAACTTTCAGGAAAAAAAAAAACACACATTTTTTTTTTTTGTGACAGAATCTTACTATGTTGCCCTAACTAGAGTGCTGTGGTGTCACAGCTCACAGCAACTTCAAACTCTTAGGCTCAAGTGATTCTCTTGCCTCAGCCTCCCCAGTAGCTGGGGCTACAGGCACCTACCACAATGTCCAGCTATTTTTTGGTTGTAGTTGTTATTGTTGTTTGGTAGGCCTGGGCTGGGTTTGAACCTGCCAGCCTTGGCGTATGTGGCCAGCACCATAACCACTGTGCTATGGGTGCTAAACCAATAAACCATGTTTTAAATTGCATGGTCTTCTGAGTTGAATGACAAAACTCATGCTCTCCCACTCTGTCCTGCCCATAGAAATGAATCATTCCTTGGTCCTACATTCCATGCTGTATAGGCAAACCTCAGAGAGATCACAGGTTCAGTTCCAGACCATCCCAATAAGGAGAATACCACAATAAAGCAACTCACACAGTTTTTTTGGTTTCCCAGTACATATAAAAGTTATGTTTATACTATACTATAGTCTACTAAGTGTGCAGTAAGTGTTGTGTCTAAAACAATACACACACCTTAATTAAAATATACTTCATTGCTTAAAAATGCTAATTAATAATCACCTGAGCCTTTAGTGGGTCTAGACTTAATGTTGATGCTGCTGACTGATCAAGGTGTTGGTTGCTGAAGACTGAAGCAACTCTGGCAATTTCTTGAAATAAGACAACAACGAAGTTTGCCTCATTGATTGGCTCTTCTTTTCACAAAAGATTTCTCTTTAGAATGTGATGCTGTTTGATAACATTTTACCCACAGTAGAATTTATTTCAAAGTTGGAGGCAATCCTTTCAAACTCTGCTGCTTTTTTATCAATTAAGTTTATGAAATATTCTGTGTCCTTTGTTGTCATTTCAACAATATTCACAGCATCTTCACCAGGAGAAGACTCCATCTTAAGAAACCACTTTCTTTGCTTATCCATAAGAAGCAACTCTTCATCTGCTCAGGTTTTATCATGAGATTGTAGCAATTCAGTCATATCTTCAGGCTCCACTTCTAATTCTAGTTCTTTTGTGATTTCTACATCTTCACTTACTTCCTAGACCGAAGTATTGAACTTCTCAAAGTCACCCATGAAAATCAGAATACACTTCTTCCAAACTCTTGTTAATGTTGATATTTTGATATTATTTCATGAAACATAAATATTCTTTTTTTGTTTGTTGCCCTTGGTAGAGTGCCACAGCATCATAGTTCACAACAACCTCAAACTCTTGGGCTCAAGTGATCCTCTTGCCTTAGCCTCCCAAGTAGCTTGGACTACAAGTGCCTGCCACAATGTCCAGCTATTTGTTTAAAGATGGAGTCTCACTCTTGCTCAGGCTGGTCTTAAACTCCTGAGCTCAGGTATCTACCACCTCAGCTTCCCAGAGTGCTAGGATTACAGGCATGAGCCACCATGCCCAGAATCATAAATATTGTTAATGGTATCTAGAATGGTGAATCTTTTCCAGAAGTTTTTGTTTCAATCTACTTTACCTGAATTTATCAGAAGAATTACTATCTATGTCAGCTATAGCCCTATAAAATGTATTTATTTATTTATTTTTAAAGAGTCACACTCCATCATTCCATCACAAGTAGAGTGCTATGGCATCATCATTGCTCAGAGCAACCTCAAACTCTTTGGTTTAAGTGATCCTCTTTTGCCTCAGTTTTTCTATTTTTGATAGCGACAGTGTCTTGTTTTTGCTCAGGCTGGTCTTGAACTCCTGAGCTCAAGCAATCCACTGTCTTAGCCTCTCAGACTGCTAGGATTATAGACAGGCGTGAGCTACTATGTCCAGTCCAAAAATGTATTTCTTTAATAATAGGACTTGAGGGCAGAGCCTGTGGCTCAGTGGGTAAGGCGCAAGCCCCCTATACCGAGGGTGGTGGGTTCAAACCCAGCCCCAATCCAAACTGCAACAAAAAAATAGCCAGGCATTCTGGCAGGTGCCTAGAGTCCCAGCTACTTGGGGGGGCTGAGGCAAGAGAATTGCTTTGGGCTTTGAGGTTGTGACGCCATGGCACTCTACCGAGGGTGATAAAGTGAGGCAGAATTTTATTTAAAAAATAAAATAAAATAATAATAATAAGACTTGAAAGTTGAAATTATTCCTTAATCCACAGGCTGTAAATGGATGTCATGTTAACAGGCATAAAAACAACATTATCTTTTTGCCATCTTCATCAGAGCTCTTGGGTTACCAGGTACATTGTCAATAGACAGTATGATTTTGAAAAGAATTTTTTTTTCAACAGTAGGTCTCAACAGTAGTCTTAAAATAGTCAGTAAACCATAATATAAACAGATGTGCTGTCATCCAGGTTCTGTTGTTCCACTTACAGAACATAGGCAGAAAAGATCTAACATAATTTGTAAGGGCCCCAGGATTTTCAGAATGGTAAATAAGCATTAGCTTCAACTTAAAGTCATCAGCTGAGTTGACTCCTAATACAATAAGAGAGCTAGCCTGCTTGTAAAGATTTAGAGCCAAGTGTTGATTTTTCCTCTCCAGCTACAAAAGTCCTAGAAAGCATCTTCTTGCAATTATCAGGCAGTTTTGTCTATTGTCTACACTGAGAATCTGTTGTTTACTGTGGCCACTTTCATTGATGATCTTAGGAAGATCTTCTGGATAATTTCCTGCAGCTTCTACATCAGCAGTTGCTGTTTTACCTCATACTTTTATGTTATGATTTGGCTTCTTTCCTTAACCTCTTGAACTAACCTCTATTAGGTTCCACTTTTTCTTCTGCAGCTTCCTCACCTATCTCAGCCTTTAGAATTGTAGAGAGTTAGGACCTTGCTCTGGATTAGGCTTTGACTTAAGGGAATGTTGTGACTGATCTTTGATCTCTCCACTCAAACTTTCTCCACTCAGCAATAAGGCTGTTTTACTGTCCTATCATGTGGGTGCTCACTGGAGGAGAATTTTTAACTTGCCTCAAGAAATTTTTTTTGTACATACAACTTGGCTAACTCCTTGGCACAAGAAGTTTTTAGACTATCTCGGTTTTTGACATGCCTCTCTCACTAAGCTTAATCATTTCTAGCTTATTTTTTTATTGTCTTTATTATTAAATCATAGCTGTGTACAATAGTGCAATCAAGGGGTACAATGTGCTGGTTCCATATACAATCTGAACTATTTTAATCAAACTGATTAACATAGCCTTCCTGGCATTTTCTCAGTTATTATATGAAGACATTTGTATTCTGCATTTAGTAAGTTTCACCTGTACCCTTCTAAGATGAACCGTAGGTGTGGCCCCACCAATTACCCTCCCTCCTCCCTAACCTCCCGCCTCCCCTCCCTACCCTTGCCCCTTTCCCCATATTCTTGTGCTATAGTTGGGTTATACCTTTCGTACGACAGCTATAAATTAGTTTCATAGTAGGGCTGAGTACATTGGATACTTTTTCTTCCATAAATAATTGTGGGATGCATAATAACACATGCTAGAAAAGTTGCTAAGTATTCCATGAAAGGTGATAATTAAGTTCCCTTTAAGGTAACAATCAGAAGTTTCCTAAACACTAAAATATTCGCAGAAGGCTCCAGGAGAGATCGTGGTGTTAGAACCCAACGTGAAACTGAAAAGCTACAGGAATGAAGAGGATTAAGTGAAGAAATTTCATCAGCCCTGGAATTAAGGTAAGATGCCAATTATATATTACATTACAACATTGCAAAGTCATATTGTTTTTACCATTTTAAATGTGATAAACCATAGAATTTAAAAATTGTTCTCTTTGCCCTTTCCCTGAGAGGTAAATGTAAATTTTCCTGGCCTCTTTCATTCCCCTGCCCCTTCTGAATGATATAGAACTAATTATATCTGATCCAGAGTTGTTTGGATGTGATCTCAGATGGTAGATGCGTGTGAGATACACAAGTGTCTCCATGACTTTATCCTTGACCTTCATCCTGTTATATAGCCGGTGTCACCTGGGTTGGGTTCTATAACTTCCCTCTGCAGAACTATCCCATAGCACAGATATTTATCTCCACAGGCATCTGGGGATGATTTTTTAAGGTGTATACAACTAATCTCACACTTATTTTTACGAAGAAGATTCAGAAATGAACATGTAGTGTAGCTATGTAAATGTAAATAAATGCTTTGAGTTAAAACACCTCTCTGTTGACCTGTCTCTATTCAGCTCAGATTTAATGGATTCATTTTGCTCCTTCTTCATTCTTTCCTATTCATTCTGAATGCTTCATGCAATTTCAGGTCATTATATTGCAATCACTCAATAAGGAAATACTTTTAAGTGGGATTTTATGAAAACACTTTATGGTATTTCCTTTGGGCCCCCAAAATAACTGCATGTACAATTATTATTTTTAAAAAGACAACCTCGCGGCCAACAGAAAAGCTATGCTAAGATATTTTACTTCATGTAGATTGCTAAAGATGAAATGTGGGCAGTTAAAGAATATAGTATTTTGTCCTTGAGTAAATTAAATGTGAAGAATTTGGATGTCAAACGACAATGAATTCAAACTTGTTTATTCTACTTCTGTTTCAGCAGGTCTATGCTAATGTGTTCGCATTTGTTAAAGTATTTTGATTGTACTAGAACTGTGTCGGGATAAAAAAATGTGTTTTAAATTCAGATTTTTAAAACCATCATTCTATAACAGAAAAGAAGTATGGCCTTTATATTTAATAAAATATGAAGTATATGTCAATAGTCATAATCAAGATTCGGAAGATGCTTGATGGATCTAGCTTCTAGCCTTTAAATATATTAGAATGACTTGAATTAATAATTTTAGGTTCTTCCACATGTAACTGCATAGTATTTGCAAACTCTTGCTAGTCAATAAAGGAATCAATAAATAAATAGTATAAATACTAAGAGTAAAAGGCATTACAGACTGTATTAAAGACTAGCTCCGTACTAAGAAGAAAACAAGTAAGGATTCCAGTTTCTTTATGTTTACATAGGACCCTTCTGTATAATCTTTAATATTTTCTACTTAAATGTAAAATATATCAAATTATGGACGTTTAATATTTAACTTTTGCCGTCTTTTAAAAGTTACTCACCTATGATGTAGTCCGTATGGAACTTGCCACTTTGGGATCCTTATGTGTTCTATCCCTTCCTCTATGTGGCCCTATGGGGGGCTTCCCTTTTAATTCAAGGAATTTTTTCTGGGCTACACTCTTTGCCAATTTATTGTAACAAAATTCTGAGCAATTAAAATAAAAGAAAGCACTAAATGAAAAAGTATATGCTAGATAAAAGAGTAATGCAAGATCAGATCATTCACTTTTTTTTTATTTTTTTAAGTCATTTCTACATAGATCATGTATACATTTATGCCATTATGGGATTCAATGTGTTGATTGTTTGTACAAATTGAAGTGCTTACATCCTACTAATCAATGGGTGGGTCAATAGAGGTGGGTCAATAGAGGGAGGGTTAGTACAGGGACCACACCTAAGGAGCATATTGCAAAAGCATTCACTTTTTAGAATAGTGTACCAAGTTCCATTGAGATAACTTGAACTAGGAGTGAATATATGTTCAAACCCCATTAGAATCATCTATCTATCTATATATTATATATATATATTTTTAAGCAGGGTTCTATTCTATTGTTCTGGCTAGCATGCAGTGGCATTCATTAAAGCTCACTGCAACCTCAACTCCCTAGGTTCAAAAGATCCTCCTTACTCAGTCTCCCTAGTAGCTAGGACTATAGCATATGCCATCATGCTGGTTACTTTTTTTGTGTGTGTGGAGATGGAGTTCTACTATGTTTCCAGCCTGCTCTAAAACTCCTGGCCTCAAATGATCCTCCAGTCTTGGCCTCCCAAAATATTAGAATTACAGGCATGAGCCACTACATTTGGGCCTTACCTTTAACAGTGTATTTAAAATTCAGTCAGCAACCAAGATCATGTAGGACTTGTCCCTGGAACATAAGAACAGTTCAACATACACAAATTAATGAATGTGATATTACACAATAAAATAAAAGATAAAAATCACATGATCATTTCATTCATGTATAAAAAGCATTTGACAACACCTAACATCTTTTCATGATAAAAAGTTTCAACAAATAAGGTATAGAAGTAATGTACTTGAACATAATAAATTCCAGATACAAGAAGTCCACAGCTGAGAAACATCATAGCATCATAGTCAATGGTGATAAGCTGACAGCATTTTCTCTAAGATCAAGGAAGAAAAACAAAACAAAGAAACAAACAAAAACAAGAATGCCCAGTCTTGCTGTTTCTGTTCAACTGGGTATTAAAATAGGCCAAAGCAAATAGGAAGAAAAAGGAAGAAAAAGAGGCAAACAAATTGGAAAGAAAGGAGCAAACTTGTCTCATTTTGCAGATGTGTAATCTTGCATCATCGTAAAACCTTAAAGACTCCACCAAAACAGGAACTATTAGAATTAAGTAAAATAACAGGACACAAAATCAATATGGAAAAACCAGGTGCATCGATATATACTAACAACAAACTATCTGAAAAAGAAATTAAGGAAACAATCCATTGACAATAGCTTGAAAAAGAAAAAAATACTCAGTAGTAAATTCGACCATGGCAGTGAAATATTTATACGCTGAAATGCACAACACATAGAAGACACAAATAAATGAAAAGTATCCAGTGTCCATGGATTTAAGCAATTAATGTTGTTAAAATGTCAATATAACCAAAGACAGCTATAGATTCAAAGTATTATCTACTAAAATTCCAATGGCCTAGGTTTTTTGTTTGTTTGTTTTGTTTTGTTTTATTTGTTTGAGGCAGAATCTCACTTTGTCACCCTCACTAGAGTGCTGTCGCATCATAGCTCACAGCAACCTCAAACTCTTGGGCTCAAGCAATTCTCTTCTCTTAGCCTTCCAAGTAGCTGGGACTACAAGTACCCGCCACAATGCCCAGCTATTTTTTTTTTTTACAGACAGTGTCTCGCTCTTGCTCAGGATCATCTTTTGAACCTGTGAGCTCAAGCAATCCACCCACCTCAGCCTCCCAGAAGCCTGGGATTATAGTCATGAGCCCCACACCCGTACTCTAACAGCCTTTCTTACAGACATCAAAAAAATAATTTCAAAATTTGTGTGACAGTACAAAGGACTCTAAATAGCCAAAGCACTCAACATCAAAAAGAATGAAACTGGCAGCATCACACTACTTGATTTCAAAATATACTACAAAGATACAGTAATCAAAACAGTGTAGCACTCCCCAAAACAGATATCAGACCAAGAGAGTAGAATAAACCTTTTTTAAGAAGATTAAACAGTCAGACTGACAAAAAGGCATTCAATACATACTTTCCTTATATCAGAACTTCACATTTTATATATTAGTACCTGGCTGTTAGTATTGTAGAGGAACTGTACTTCTTGGTCACTATATAGATATATATTTTGTGTGTATGTGACACTTTTTTGTAAACTAAGTGTTTTGTTTTGTTTTTTAATTTATTGTTAGGGATTCATTGAGGGTGCAAGAAACCAGGTTACACTGATTGCATTTGTTAGGTAAAGATCCTCTTACAATCATGTCTAGGCCCCGAAAAGGTGTGGTTTAATGTTACAACCATTTTTAGGGTTATTGTAATCAATGTGAATATCATGTTTTCTCAAATCTATTCTAAGCCTATTCTGTGAACATATGTGTGTTGTATATCTTCTATGTAGTTACATTGTGCTGGAAAATTATTAATTTTTAAAAAATTCTATAGTGAGAGAGGGCTACACAAAAAAAATGGCTCCGTGCCCATAGCACAGTGGTTAGGGCGCCAGCCACACACACCGAGGCTGGTAGATTCAAATCCAGCCTGGGTCAGCTAAACAACAATGACAAATGCAACAAAAAAATAGCAGGGCATTGTGGTAGGTGCCTACAGTCCCAGCTACTTTGGAGGCTGAAGCAGGAGAATCGCTTAAGCCCAAGAGTTGGGGGTTGCTGTGAGCTGTGATGTCACAGCACTCTAACCAGGGCAACAAAATGAGACTCTTGTCTCCAAAAAAACAAGAGGGTCAGATATACTTAGACATCTTGGAAACCTTGATAATCCCTTCCAATTCCATTATTATATTTTATCATTTCCTCATCATGTTATTTTCCTGACAATATGCTAATGATCAAGAGAATGTATATTTAGTTCAAGATCAAACACTGAAAAATATCAGAGCCAGAAGTAGATCCTTCGTTATTTTAATTATGTTTCTGCTCTCTCAGAGTTATTTTCTAGAAAGGTACTCTAATATACCAAGCCAAGAAACATAACTAAATTAGAACCATCAGCAAAGAAAACTAATGATTTGCAAACGGCCTCATACTAAATAGCCAAGGAGAATTCTGCCACAACTTTCCCTATCGAACCAAATTGAATTGGAATTTAAATTTCCAATTTTAAAAAATTCCAGAAAGAAAAGAAACACTTCCTAAGACTGCATTTTTCTAACTTTTCTCTAAACTCGTTATTCGACATTATCCCCCGGCTCCACGTTCCCCATCAGCTAAGTTATTATTCTGTGTCGTGCGGATGTAGAGAAACTATTCGTGCTCAGCTCTTCACCTCTGCTAAGCAAGGCTGATATTCTTTGCTTCCCGAGAACATGGTCTGTAATTTAATATCCATGATAATATTCTGTAAACTGCAAGACGCCAAACAAGCAATCCAAAATTCCATAAGGAGCACAGATTCCCAAGTTTTCAGAGGACCTCGCTGCTGATTCCACAGCCTCAGGATCCAGATCTGAGCTCAGATCCCAGCTGGAATTGGAAGCTAGTGACCTAGGAAAGCTCCAAAACTCTCTGTCTCTTATTCTGCATCGTTCAAATGGATGTAACGTCAATGTCAAACCTATAGGGTTGGTTTTAAGGCTCAATGAAATAAAAACATATAAACTTACTTGATACATCACTGTCCCCATAGGAATCATACATTTGATCCTGAGAATGTTGTGACTGAACCTCTTTGTGATCTGGGGGTGAGGCAAGGAGTCCAGTGGTCTGTTTGAGGGGCCCGTGGTCTTGCCAGAGGCAGAAAATTAACTGACAGAAAATCACAGGGACACGGGCCTTAAATTGTGAGAACGCAAAGTCAGCGTCAAACGAGCCAGATGTTCAGACCTTTAGGGTCAGAGAGAGCATCTAATACAAAGACCGCCTCAAATGTGGATCCATTACAATGCTCAGCAACATGTCCTGGGGGGTCGTCTCCCCTAAATCTCAGGATCTCAAATGGTCTTTGTAGTTTACTTTTTTTGACAGACAGTCTCAAGAGTTAAGTTTGTTATTTCCCTTTCACAGATGAAGAAAAGGGAGCCAGAGAGGTGACAAAAATTGCCCCAAGTCTCTCTAAAGATAGGTGACAGGTTATAGTTATGTAATTTGGCTCTGCAGCTAGCCATTTGCCAATTCTTTTTTTTTTTATACTTTTATTGAATCATAATTCTGTACATTGGTGCAATCATAGGGCACGATTCATATGCATTCAGAAATGTTTTGATCGTACTGTTACAGATAGCCTTCATGGCATTTTCTTGATCACTATATAAAGACATTGATACTCTACATTTAATAAGTTTCCCCAGTACCCTGCTAAAACACCCAACCAGAATGCACCTCAATTTATAAGAAAAACTCTAATAGACATGAGTAACTTGATTTCTTCCAGCTCCATAGTAGTTGGAGATTTTAACATTCCTTTAGCAGTGTTGGATAGATCCTCCAATAAGAAGCTAAGTA
>CAUYON010031358.1:0-12974 GCA_963573935.1 Arctocebus calabarensis
TCCCAGCTACTAGGGAGGCTGAGGCAAGAGAATCGCTTAAGCCCAAGAGCTGGAGGTTGCTGTGAGCAGTGTGACGCCACGGCACTCTACCCAGGGCGACAAAGTGAGACTCTGTCTCTACAAAAAAAAAAAAAAAAAAAAAAAAGAATATAATAAAACTATTCCCTTCTTTCAGAAAGCATAAAGGATGTTATTGGCAGGAAGATAAAAATCGCAGTGAAGAAGAAAGTGAAATTGGAAGTTAAAGGAGACAAAGTTGAAAACAAAGTACTGGTAAGTATTATTGTTTATTTTTATTAAAAATGCTTGGAAGTGAAAATGTCTGTATATATATAAATTTTCAGTTGTTCATTAAAAAAAAAGTTTTTTCCTGTTTTCCTCTTACAGCTCTAGAGAAGACTAAGACACATATTAAAATATTTGCATTAATTGTGTTCTCTTTTGTTTTAAAGCTCTGATGACCTTTGTGTCTTAGATTACTTGGAATATTTCTTTGTTTGAAATTAAAAGTAGAGCAATTTAAAATTTAAAGATCAAAGGCTTTTAAATTGTATTTCTCAAATTGTAGTATTCATTAATATTTAGATCATCTCCTAGAACTTGTATTCATATTCAAAGTTTCATGTTAAATAGAGCTTATTTACATAATGTGGTGGATAATTGTATAACTTTATTTATAAGGTCTTGTGTAGGAATTTTTAACACATTGACTGCCATACTAGGAAAGAAAAATATTTTCTTGGGGACATGGTGCTTTTATTTAATTTTATCACAAAATTAAAAACTTTGAAAACAAAATGATCCTTTCTAATTTAATGACAAATTTGTTATTTTTTGGTTTTCTGGGTGTGAGTAATATGCAACTCGTGTGGTGCTAGAAATCAGTTTTTACAGTGCATGCCATGGGAGCTGTATGGGACCCAAGACAAACTTATTGAATTTATTTCTGAGAATTGAGTCTCGTGTCATTCCGTAAGTATTTAGCTGTGTCTGGAGTGGACCTTCGGTGGTCCTGGATGAAGACCTATGAATCATACCCTGTGTGGATGTGCAACACATGCTGCATGCTTTTCTATTAAATTCACAGAGCTGCCAGGCAAACATTCAAAGTGAAATGTACAATCAGAAGTTATGGCAACCTGAGAACACATTCCCGCATGTGTGTGTGCTTGGGCAGCCTGCTGGAGCAGTGACAGGAGGTGGGGGGACAAGCCAATTGCCAGTGAAAACAGTGAGCAGAGGGTTCATAGCTTCATGAAGCCCTGGGTTCAAAACTAGCTTGAGTTAAATACAATTTACATGGCAGTTGTGTTCAAAAATTTTATCTCAGGTTGGTTGTATTCTTTAATTAAAATTTCTCACATGTTATATCTGGGTTCATCATCTAAGGGGTGAGGATCTGAGAATGTGCACAAAGCTTTGGTCATTTTACATAGGTTTTTGGTGTTTTGGAGTCAGTGTCTATTGAAGCCAGTATCCATTAATGTGATTGGACTAGGGGTTTTCCCCTACTTTAAGAGAAGGGTTGTTGGGGTCCAAGAGTTTGGACCCTGCTGGGCACAAGTTCTTAGAGAGTCATCAGTGACTGAGTTTTACCTTTACAGAGTTGGAAAGCCTTTTGTGGTATTTCTAGGTTGAGATTATAGCAAATCTAAATTTAAGCTTAGGTGTAGAGAAGATTCTGTTTAACTTTATCATGGAAATTCTCAAACATATGGAAACATAAAGAATAATATTTTGAACCTTGTGTACTTGTCATCCCAGCTTCAATAATTGTTGGCATTTCACCAACAAAATTGTTGTTTTATCTATCTCCTCCATCTCCCTACCCCCAGAGTATTTCAAAACAAATCTTAGGTATATGTTATTGAAAAAGAATGTTTTTAATATTTCATTTCTTCAGTTGAAGTTGCCATAGAATTTGAAGTATCTTTCTGATCACATCTGTCTTGTGAATCTTCTAAAATATCTAACCCCAGGATATGTGACTGTCTTTTCTTGTAGATGTAAGTAAGGATTATCCTATTGATATATGACTTTTATTTCTCTGTTGTCTGTATATACAATGCGTGATGGCAGAGGCTTTGAAGTGGGAAAACCTGAGTGACTTTTGCCCTCCAATAAAATGTGCTTATGTAAACTGCATGATTAAGGTTATCAATAGCAGAAATGATTGATGCCATTGTTCTATTTTATTTAGCTTTAATAAAGAATAAATTAAATTATGCCTTTTAAATATTGTTCAACCATAGATTGTTTTACTTTTTGGAGATGGGAGTATAGGAAGAAGAAATATTGTTTCTATCATATGTTTAAAGTAAATAAAAAAATATTTATTTGTTTTAGAGACAGTCTCATTCTGTCACCCTGATTAGAGTGCAGTGGTGTAATCATAGCTCACTGCAACCTTGAATTCCTGGGCTCAAGTAGTCCTTCTGCATTGGCCCCTAAAAGTGCTGAGATTATAGGAGTGAGCCACTGTGTCCGGCCAAATTTTTAATTATATAGTAATTTACAGGATGAACTCATCTCTTTACAACTTAAATTTCAAGTAGTGGTTGCTACAAAAGTCTAAAGATGGTACTTTGGTTATTATTTGGTATTGATATTATTCATTGTAATAAGAATAAAGCCATGTCACAATTAAAATTGATATTTAAATTTAAGAGGCAAATTTAACTGTTCACTATCAAAGTAGCACTATGTAAAAGTAGTTATTATACTAAATGTTAAGATTTTTTTTTGTTCATCTTGCCATTAGCTGGAGTTGATTAAAGTTATAATCAAATTACAAATGTTTTGAATGTATGCATTTATCTCCCCAAATCTGAAATCTGAGTAGTTTCTAGGATTTTGGTTTAAACTTGTTATATCTGTTACTTGCATAGGCAGGAATTTTTTTTTTTTTTTTTTTTGAGAAAGAGTCTTAGTATGTCGCCCTCAGTAGAGTGCCATGGTGTCATAGCTTGCAGCAATCTCAAACTCTTTGGGCTTAAGCACTTCTCTTGCTTCATCCTCCCAAGTAGCTGGGACTACAGGTGCCTGCCACAGTGCCCAGCTACTTTTTGGTTGGAGCTGTCATTGTTGTTTAGCAGGCCCGAGCTGGGCTCCAATGTGTCAGCCTCAGTATATGTGGCTCCCTACTCACTGAGCGACAGGTGCTGAGCCAGGCAGGAATTATTAATAGGAATACTCAAGCTCTGGCTTTCTTTGATAGGCTTCAAGTATGAACAAGAAGATTTAAGAAGTAATCTTCAAATTGTGGATTTGGAGATTTTTGACTTTACAGAATTTTAATTATTATCAGTCCACTAAAATAGGCAATAAATGAATAGGTTTCATATTTTCTTTTTGTTTATTTTTTTTTTTAAGACAGAGTCTCACTTTGTCACCCTTGGTAGACTGCTGTGGCGTCAAGCTCACAGCAACCTCAAAATCTTGGGCTCAGGTGATTCTCTTGTTTCAGCCTCATGAATAGCTGGGACTATAGGAACCTGCCACAGTGCTGGCTATTTTTAGAGATAGGGTCTCGTTCTTGCTCAGGCTGTCCACCCGTTTCAGCCTCTCAGAGTGCTAGGATTACAGGTGTGAGCAACCATGCCTGGCCCAGGTTTAATATTTTCAATACACTTTTTTTGAGTTGTTCTGTTCTTTTTTCCTAGTGCCCACTATTATCTTCTTTTGTTCTCATAAAGTTAGGGGTGTGTTGTATTTATTTGGTTCCTTCTTTTATACTTTGAGAATTTATACAACTTTAGTTTATCTTTTGCAGAAGTTTATCTTTTTTCTTCTCCTGATCATAATAGCTAATATTTATTGAACACCAATCAAGTGCTGAGTACTCAGACTGTGCTGAGTATTTAACTAATGCATTACCTTATTCTATCCTTCTACTACCCCAAAAGGTAGGCACTCCCCATTTTACAGATGAAGAAATTGAGATTTGGTGAGGCTGAAGTAATTTGCTGTCCAGCCAGCTTAAGACAGAGCTGGGATTTGACTGCAGATCTGCCTCACCCAGAGCCTATCTGCTTTGCCATTATGTTCAAAATAAAGAGTAAACAGCCTTTGCCTTATTGTTGCTGATTTCAAACAATGATAGGGGATATTTGGACTTTAGAAAGATCAGTCTTTTCCATCTTTGATTTGGTTGCTTGATTTATCCATTAATTTGCTTCATATTTATTGAGCATTTATTGAGTACCAGGCATATATTGTGTACAGTATGGGTATAATCTCTAACTTTAGGGAATTCTGAGTTTACAGTCTAGTTGGAGAGATAAATGTGTAGCCAGGCAGTGATTTGAATGTGCTGTGAATGGATGCATGGGAACTTGGGGAGCACAGAGAAGGAGCCCCAAACTCAGGTCTGAGAATCTGGGGAGACTTGCAGATGGAAGTTAAGCCTAAGTTGACCCTCAGTAAATGAGTAGTAGCCCAGGGAAGAGAGTGGAGACATGTTCTGGACAAAGGGGAAACCCGACAGAACTTCCTTGATAGAGAAACATAGGAGGTCCAGCTCAGGTAGGGAGTGCGAGGTAGAGACAGTCAGGCACAAAGCCTGATGCCTTTCTTTGCAGTTGGGATATCAGGTAAAAGCTGGAACTGGTTAAGTAGGTCTCTTCTTGCCACTAGTTTCTAATGACCTTCATATGCACTTTATTCTTTCTCTCCAGGGCATAGATTTTGTAGTCACACTGGGTTCACACTACTGCTCAGTAACTTTATAACAATATGAAGAATCAATTCTTTTCTCTAATGAAGTAGGCATTATAATAGTATCTATTTGTACATGGTTGCTTTGTGATTAAGTGGAATATATTTAAATACCAGTTAGCACAAGGTTGCAAATGGTAAACACTCAGCAGATGGTGAAGCAAGAGGAACCAAGGGGTCCTGCATTCTGAAGAAAATTTGGCTGGGCAAGGTGGCTCCCACCTGTAATTGAGCACTCTGAGAGGCTGAGGTGGGAGGATTCCTGAGCCCAGTACTTCAACTTTGCAGTGAGCTATGATCATATTACTGTGCTCCAGCCTGGGTGACAAAGTGAAATCTTGCCTCTAAAATAAATAAATAAATAAATAAATAGCCAGGTACAGTGGCTCATGCCTGTAATCCTAGCACTTGGGAGACCAAGGCCGATGGATTACCTGAGCTCATAGATTGGAGACAGCCTGAGCTAGAGTGAGACCCTGTCTCTAAAACCAGCTGGGTGTTGTGGTGGGTGCATGTAGTCACAGCTACTTGGGAGGCTGAGACAAGAGAATCACTTGAGCCCAAGAGATTGAGGTTGCTGTGAGCTGTGACACCGTGGCACTCTACCGTGGGTGACAAAATGAGAATCTGTTTCCAACAAGACAGACAAACAAACAAACAAATAAATAAATAAGCAAGGAAGCATCTGGTGCCTCTATTGAGGGGTTGAGATCAGTGCACCATAACTCAAAGAGGGTTTATTCAGTTTGTGACTCTTTATTAGTATAAGAGAGGGCAACAACTTAGATCAAAAATTCCTAAGACATGCTTCGGTCAAATGAAATTAGAAATGCTAGAAGAATGTTCTATGCTTAAATAAATTTGACAATTGGGTGTCAAAGATAAATCAGTTGCTCTATAGCTTTTCACAGACATTACAGTGCATGTCTGTGCTTCGTAAATTCCTAATAATTGAATAAGATATTCTGTCTTTCCCTGAATTATTTGGCTAAAGACCCTAATGACTATAGCCTGGGAAACTGGGATGGAACAGACCAGAGCTGGTGCCACTTGGGACAGTAAAGAAAAGCTAGAACAGGCAAGAGGAGGCTATGGCTTCATTATGGGAATGGGATAAAGCCCCATCCCCTGTCCCCTTTTTTTTGAGACAGAGTCTCACTGTGTCACCCTCAGTAGAGTGCTGTGGCGTTACAACTCAAAGCAACCTCCAACTCTTGGGCTTAAGCGATTCTCTTAACCTCGGCCTCCCAAGTAGCTGGGACTACAGGTGCCTGCCACAATGCCCAGCTAACTCATCCCCCCCCCTTTCAAAATCTAAAAGGCGAATAAGTCTGCTGTGGGCCACACTGGCATGACATGTCATCTGTTGCTGTAGTACCTTTCCCTATTATCTTCAGGGGATATCATTAGAAAGATATTCTGTGGTTCTTTGACCCTTATTCCTTTCTCCTATTTTCTTTTTCTTTCTTTCTTTCTTTTTTTTTTTTTGAGACTGAGCCTCAAGCTGTCACCCTGGGTAGAGTGCTGTGGCATCATGGCTCACAGCAACCTCTACTTCCTGGGCTGGGCTTCTGCCTCTGCCTCCCAAGTAGCTGGGACTACAGGCGCCCGCCACAATGCCTGGCCGTTTTTTGGTTGCAACTATCTTTGTTGTTTGGCGTGCTCGGGCTGGATTCGAACCCTCCAGCTCAGGTGTACGTGACTGGCGCCTTAGCCCGTTGAGCCACAGGCACCGGGCCTTTTCTCCCATTTTCTAATTGAAACTTACTCAATTTTTCTAGAACTTGGACTTTTGAAAAACGTATTTTAATTAATGTATTTTTAAAAATTAAACTTTATTTATTTATTTTGAGAAAGAGCCTCAAGCTGTCACCTGGATAGAGTGCTGTAGCATCACAGCTCACAGCAACCTCCAATTCCTGGGCTCAAGCGAGTCTCCTGCCTCCGCCTCCCAAGTAGCTGGGACTATAGGCGCCTGCCACAATGCCCGGCCACTTTTTGGTTGCAGCCGTCATTGTTTGGGGGGCCCGGGCTGGATTCGAACTTGCCAGCTCAGGTGTATGTGGCTAGCGCCTTAGCCCTTTGAGCCACAGGCGCTGAGCCAAAAAATTAAACTTTATTTTTAAGAAATTGATTCATATACAGTTATAGCGAATAATACAGAGAGGTCCACTTGTACCTTTAACCAGTTTTCCTATCTTGTAAAATTACAGCATAATATCACAACCAAGACAGTGACATTGATACTGTGAAATGCAGGAGATTTTTGTCGCCACAGGGATCCCTCATATTGGCCTTTTAAAGCCATGTCCACTCCAACCCCCACCTTCTCTGACCCTTGGTAGCTACTAATCTATTCTCTGTTTTTATAATATCACCGTTTTAAGAATATTACATAACTGTAATCATATAGTATATGCCTTTGGGGGATTGGCCTTTCTTACTCAGCATTAATTCCTTGGACCTTCATCCAAGTTGTATCAATTATTTCCTTAAATCTCAATCCTCACTCTGTTGCCCCAGGCTAGAGTGTCCTGGTGTCAGCCTAGCTCACAGCAACCTCAAACTCTTCGGTTCAAGTAATCCTCCTGCCGCAGCCTCCTGAGTAGCTGGAACTACAGCTGCATGTCACCATGCTTGGCTTATTTTTCTACTTTCAGCAGAGACAGGGTCTGGCTCTTACTCAAGCTGGTCTCAAACTCCTGAGCTCAAGTGATACTCCTGCCTCAGTCTCCCAGACTGCTAGGATTACAGGCATGAGCCACTGCACCCTGCCCAATTATCTCCTTTTTTGGCTGAGACGTATTCCATGGTATGGATGTATCAGAGTTTATCTGCTGATGAATATCTGAGTTGTTTCCAATCTTTGGCTATGAGGAATAAAATGGATATAAATATTTGTGCTAAGATTTTTTTTTTTTTAGAGACAGAGTTTCATTTTGTCGCCCTTGGTAGAGTGCAGTGGTGTCATAGCTCACAGCAACCTCCAGTTCTTGGGCTTAGGTGATTCTCTTGCCTCAGCCTCCTGAGAAGCTGGGATATAGGTGCCCAGCACAACACCCGGCTATTGTGCTTAGATTTTTGTGTGAACACGCTTTTGTGATAAATGCTAAGGAGTGCAATTGGTAGTTTGCATGGGAATTGCATGTTTAGTTTTATGAAACAGCATTTATACAATGCTATGATACTTCTCCCAGCAATGTATGAGTGATCCAGCTTCTCTAAATCCTTGGCAGCATTTGATATTATGTGAATTTTTCAGACTTTTTTTTTGTTCAGGGCTAATGGTTGAAAGAAAAATATTGTCAGGCAGGAGCAAGGACCCTGGCGACCTCTTTCATTCCACATTTCTGTTGCTTGTCTCAGGCAGAGGAATGTGCCACTCCTCTCTCTCTAGCACTGTGGCACTGAAGTGTGTGGAATGTTCATTCTTGGTCTTGGCTTTGTTTTTTTCTGTTTTCTGTTTGATTTTGGAATTTGGGCTATGTCATGTTTGCCAGCCCCTTGTTCTTCCTTATCCCTCATAAAATGAATCAGAAGCAGGTCTTCCTTTCTTCCTAGACTGAGCAGGTAGGGAAGTAGCATGCCAGTTTAACCATTTGGTTTATTTACCTGTTCTCTTTAAAACTACTCATCTGTTGTCCATTTATTTGGTTTGAAAAGTTAACGTGGGCTCGGCTCCTTTAGCACAGTGATTATGGCGCCAGCCACATACACTGAGGCTGGCAGGTTTGAACCTGGCCTGGGCCAGCTAAACAACAGTGACAACTGTAACACAAAATAGCCAGCAGCTACTTGGGAGGCTGAGGCAAGAGAATCACTTAAGCCCAAGAATTTGAGGTTGTTGTGAGCCACAGGGCACACCAAGGGCAACATAGTGAGACTCTGTCTCAAAAAAAAGAAAAAGAAAAGTTAATGTGGGCAGGGCGCAGTGGCTCACCCCTATAATCTTAGCACTCTGGGAGGTTGAGGTGGGTGTATTGACTAAGCTCACAGGTTCGAGACCAGCCTGAGCCAGAGAGAGACCTTGTCTCTAAAAATAGCCAGGTGTTGTGGCGGGCACCTGTAATCCCAGCTATGTGGGAGGCTGAGGCATGAGAATCACTTGAGCCCAAGAGTTAGAGGTTGCTACAGCACTCTACCGAGGGTGACGAAAGTGAGACTGTCTCAAAAAAAAAAAAAAGTTAATGTGAAATCCCTTTAATGTATTTCTTTTGTTTGGGTATTTATTTATGCTTTTTTGAGCTCTTTACTATGCTAAATTGAAACACCTATAAGTTAACTTTAAAAATGTTGAAAAGTATAGAGGTATTATTTTGGGTAACGTGTATCCCTAAAATATTTTGGCAGTGCTATCTTTCATTAACTCAAAATATAAGCTCTACTCCTTTCTGTTTATTTAAAAAAAAAAACAACAACATTAAAAAGAGAACATCTCTGGCTTTGCGCCTGTGGCTCAATGGGCTAAGGCGCCAACCAGCCACGTACACCTGAGCTGGCAGGTTCGAACCAGACAACAATGACGGTTACAAATGGCCGGGCATTGTGGTGGGCGCCTGTAATCCCAGTTACTTGGGAGGCAGAGGTAGGAGACTCACTTGAGCCCAGAATTGGAGGTTGCTGTGAGCTGTGATGTCACGGCACTCTATCCAGGGTGACAGCTTGTCTCAAAAAAAAAGAACATCTCGGGCAGCGCCTGTGGCTCATCGAGTAAGACGCCGGCCCCATATAATGAAAATGGCAGGTTCAAACCTGGCCTTGGCTGAATTGCAAAAAACAGAAAAATAGCCGGGCGTGGTGCCAGGTGCCTGTAGTCCCAGCTACTTGGGAGGCTGAGGTGAGAGAATCGCCTAAGCCCAGGAGTTGGAGGTTGGTGTGAGCTGTGACTCCAAGGCACTCTACCGAGGGTGATAAAGTGAAACCCTTTCTCTACCAAAAAAAAAAAAAAAAAAAAAAGGAGACCACCTCTCAAATAAAGGTTGGGTATTTGGTATACTTAATCAGTTATGAATTATCTTAAATTTCAGATATTCTTTAATATGGAAACCCTTATTCTATCACACAGAGCTATGTTCATTTTCCTGGCCAGTCTGTTTAATGTTTTTCCAGTTCCCTAGTCCTCTAATTCCTAATTTGATTCAGCAGCACAACCTGTGCCATAGACATTTCTTTTTTCTCACATCAGCAGTTTTAATGTCGCATACATCAAATCACAGTAAAAAGACAACCATAAAGAAGATGGGGCCCTCCTGTTTTCACAAACAGCACAATGTATTACAGTAAACCAAGTTTATATTCCACCATCAGGTGTGGTTCTCCCATTACTTCACTTTGTGATGGATCATTAAGAATATCTTCAAATCCAATAGTCTCATTGTTACCTCTCAAAATATCCAGTGAAAGGTTTGAGCTTGAAAGAAAAGGAAGGCGCTCAACCTGCTGCACTGCCTTGAATTCCTTCTGTAGTTTTAGTGGAGCGAACAGACCTTGGATGTTTCTCAGTGTGGAAAAATTCATCTTATCTTGGTTGAGCTGGAAATTTTTTTCTGATAATTCAAGAGGATGACTAGGCAAAAGTTCATTTTTCACACAAGAGAAACCTTTCCGAAGAAGATTATGACTCTCAAAAGGTCCGCTTGCTGAAAGTTCAGTAACTGGAATACTGTCCTTTATTTGTGCTCCAAGTCCTCTGGCATTCATCTTCACCAGTTCTGCCATAGACATTTTTAGACAAAAATCCACTGCAAAATTTGTGTTGTGTGGCTGCTTTCAGGTGACATCAACTTGGCTAGTGGTTTCCAAACTTAAAAATAAAATTCAGTTGTACCATTTTAAAACATAATTTTTCATGGAACTCATAAAGTAGTGATATTCTAGAAGTATATTTTAGAATTTCAGAATTAAGCCTAAAATAATATAAAGGTAATTGTTGATTTCAGTGAGGCATTTTTTTTTTTTTTGAGACAGACGCTCCAGCTGTCACCCTGGATAGAGTGCTTTGGCATCACAGCTCACAGCAACCTCCAATTCCTGGGCTCAAGCGAGTCTCCTGCCTCTGCCTCCCAAGTAGCTGGGACTACAGGCGCCTGCCACAATGCCCGGCCATTTTCTTTTGGTTGCAGCCATCATTGTTGATTGGCGGGCCCAGGCTGGATTCGAACCCGCCAGCTCAGGTGTACGTGGCTGGCGCCTTAGTCTGTTGAGCCACAGGCGCTGAGCCTCAGTGAGGCTGTTTTGATGAACACAAATTAGAAATAGTAAGTAGTTTGAATTTTGTTCGGGTTGCAAGGTGTAGAGTGACTCCCTATTCACTTTTTAAGCAGTATAAATATCACAACTTTTAAAATAATTGGTCTTGTAATTTCATGATGCTTTACAAGTAAATAGAGATGGCAGGAGAAGCTTTATTCTGAGTTCTGCACAAAAGTGGGTTCAGCTTACTTCGTAGTTGATCTCTGATGTGTTCAATATAGTGTAACATATCTAAATGTGTGTGTTTGTGTGTGTGTGTGTGTTGGTGTTTCATGCCAGTAGTTAAAATGGATGTAAGACTGAAATTCATACCAAATGTTTGTAGATTTCAGTGGCTTCTGAAGAATGTTATTTGAAAATCATTATTCTAGGCCCCTGGGTTTATATCCCTCTGTGAGAAGCTTTTGTACCTGTTGTCAGGTAATTTGAACAGTTCCCTTTGTGGTACTATTAGGAGTCTCAACTTTTAAGGATCACTTACAATTCTGTGCATAGGTGATTTTCAAAGCACCTGGGTGAAGTTACATGCCTCTAGAAAATCGAGCTTAAGAAAACAGCAACAATGTCGAAATGATCTTCAGGAGTGGGTTATCAGACAGCATGCATTTTGCCAAGGACCCTGGCAAAAGTTCTGGGAGATTCAGAATAACATAATCCATACTTGAGATAGTCAGAATTTATCTGAACTCAAAACTGGAGTTAGCTCCCACCTTTTCTCACTGATCTCTGGGTAGGGGGCAGGGTGAGGCGGGCTCTGTCCCAGGGCATACATTTCCAGGAGACAGTTCTGGTGATGTGAACTTGTTACCCGAGCTGCATTTACATTCTCTCTTCTCATCTGCAACTGCCCCAGTTTCCTCTGTAGTTAGGACAGGCTAGTCAGATGACCTTGGACTGTTGAACATATACCAGGCATGGTGTAACTTTTCATTGTTCTTAAAAAGATACTGTCTTTCCAGTCTCTGGGATTTAGTGACCCTGCCAGGGCATTTAGGTCCACTCTCGAGAGGGGAGGGAAGAGAGTGAAGAGGAATAGGGAAGTAGTATGAAAGGGACATTGTGGGATGGGGCGGCACCTTTGGCTCAGTGGATAGGGCGTCAGCCCCATATACCAAGGGTGGCGGGTTTAAACCCAGCCCCAGCCAAACTGCAACAAAATATAGCTGGGCGCTGTGGTGGGCACCTATAGTCCCAGCTCCTTGGGAGGCGGGGGCAAGAGAATCGCCTAAGCCCAAGAGCTGGAGGTTGCTGTGAGCTGTAACGTCACAGCACTCTACCAAGGGTGGCAGAGTGAGACTCTGTCTCTAAAAAATAAAATAAGATAAAATAAAAGTAAGGGACATTAGTGGAGGGGGGAGGATGGGTGGAGGGAGGGTGATTGGTGGGATCAACCTTACGGTGCATCTTACAAGGGTGCAAGTGAAACTTACTAAATGTAGAGTATAAATGTCTTCATATAGTGATTAAAAGGCCATGAAGGCTATGTTAAATAGTTCAATGAAAATATTTCAGATTGTATATGAAGTCAGCACATTGTGCCCCATGATTGCTCCAATGTACACAATTATGATTTAATAAAAAGAAAAAAGTAGGGGACATTGTGGAAACTGAGGAGCCAGGAAGTCTAATCAAAATATGGGGTGACTAGAGAGAACTTATTTTCATAGTTATAAAATAGTTACAGTGAAAACAATGAGACTTTAATAAAATGTTACTGTAACACCGGTAGGTTTCATTTCATTTAATTGGAAACATTTAATATCTATTGTTAAAGCAGATTTAAAAACAAAACTATAGTTTGATGAGGGTTAGATTTTTTTTTTCTCCTTAACCAGGCTCTACTTTCTAAAATGCTTTTTGTTTTTTAGTATACAAGAATTTGGATTGCCATGTATGGGGCATGGTGTAGATCTTCATTACTGTGCTGCCCGCCCCCCCCCCCCCCCCCCGCCCCCCCACCCCTGGGATGGGGGGGGGGGGGGGGGGGGTGGGGGGGGGGGGGGGGG
>CAUYON010031360.1:0-14546 GCA_963573935.1 Arctocebus calabarensis
TATACCGCTTTATGCCTGGCAGGAGGGTGCCGTGGCACAGGGGAAGGAGGTCCGGTTTTTAGAGGGTCTCTCCCGTGGGGTAGAGTGGGAGGACAGCCGAACTCTGCTTGCTTGTTTGTATGGAGGTATGGCGTATACTGCAAACTGTTCTCTTGGGGGAGGGGACTCCCGTCTGCTTGGTGATGTGCTCTGTACCTTTTATTTGTATCCTTGGGGTCGCAGGTCGCTCCAATAGGGTTGATGTGCGTTCCTCGACCTTGTCTCTTGGCTCAGCTCCAAACCCTTGGCTTTCTTGCTAAATTTCTGTCTTTTAACTCTCCTTCTGGACAGGAGTGTGTGCAGAAAGCTGGCTACAGACCGCCATCTTCTATGGCACTCTCTCTACCAAACCTTTAAAGAAGAACTAGTACCTATATTACTAAATCTCTTCCAAAATATAGAAAAAGAAGGAATACTACCCAACACATTCTATGAAACAAACATCATCTTGATCCCTAAACCAGGGAAAGATCAAAAAATAAAAGAAAATTATAGACCAATATCACTAATGAATATTAATGCAAAAATATTCAATAAGATCCTAACAAACAGAATCCAACAACACATCAAACAAATTATACACCATGACCAAGTGGGCTTTATCCCAGGGTCTCAAGGCTGGTTCAATATATGTCAATCTATAAACGTAATTCAGCACATAAAAAAATTAAAAAATAAAGACCATATGATCCACTAAATTGATGCAGAAAATCTTTTGACAATATCCAGCATCCCTTCATGATCAGAACACTTGTAAAAAATGGCATATAAGGGACATTTCTTAAACTAATAGAGGCCATCTACAGCAAACCCACAGCCAATATTGTATTGAATGGAGTTAAATTGAAATCATTTCCACTTAGATCAGGAACCAGGCAATGTTGCCTGCTGTCTCCATTGCTATTCAACATTGTAATGGAAGTTTTAGCCAATGCAATTAGGGAAGAAAAGGCGATCAAGGGTATCCACATAGGGTCAGAAGAGATCAAACTTTCACTCTTCACAGATGATATGATTGTATATCTGGAAAACACCAGGGCTTCTACTGCAAACTTTTAGAAGTGATCAAGGAATACAGCAATGTCTTAGGCTACAAAATCAACACCCATAAATCTGTAGCCTTTATACATACCAACAATAGCCAAGCCAATTCTGATCTAATTTTGGTTATTTCTTTTCTTCTGCTGGGTTTGGGATTGGAATGTTCTTCCTTTTCCAGTTGTTTAAGATGTCCCATTAAGTTGTTAACTTCCTCTCTTTCTGTTCTCTTGAGGAATGCTTGTAGTGCTATAAATTTCCCTCTAAGGAATGCTTTTGCAGTATCCCAGAAGTTCTGATAATTCCTGTATTTATTGTCATTTTGTTCCAATTTCCAATTTGGAAATTTCCTGCTTTATCTCGTCAATGACCCATCTGTCCTTCAGCATGTGGTTGTTTAGCTTCCATGTTTTTGTTTGAGTATGCAGATTCTTGTTATAGAGTTCAACTTTTATTCCATGATGGTCTGAGAAGATGCAAGGAATAATTTCTATTTTTTAAAATTTGCTGAGGTTAGACTTGTGCTGTGGTAAGATGTGATCGATTTTGGAGGATGATCTGTGGGCTGATGAGAATAATGTGTATTCAGTTTTGTTGGGATGAAATGTTCTGTAGATATCTGTTAAATCCAAATGTTGAATGGTTAAGTTTAAATCTAAAATTTCTTTGCCTAGCTTCTTTTTGGAGGATCTGTCTAACACCTTTAAAGGAGTGTTAAAATCTCCGACTACTATGGAGCTAGAGGAGATCAAGTTGCTTATGTCTGTTAGAGTTTCTCTTATAAATTGAGGTGCATTCTGGTTGGGTGCATAAATATTAATAATTGAAATCTCATCATTTTGAGTATTAGCTTTAACAAATATAAAATGTCCATCTTTATCTTTACTAACTTTGGTTGTTTAAAGCCTATTGTATCTGCGAATAAGATTGCAACACCTGCTTTTTTCTGCTTTCCATTTGAATAGAATATAGATGATCATCATTTCACCTTGAGTCTATATTTATCTTTTAAGGTAAGATGAGATTCTTGTATGCAGCAGATATCTGAACTAATTTTTGTATCTAGTCAGCCAATCTGTGCCTCATATAATTGAAAATAATGATAAGCCTTTCAAAAGGGAAGTGGGATTTTTTGATCCTTTTGCCATTGTGGAGTTTGGAATTTGGTTGAAAGTTTCTGAGTGAGTTTACTTTTGTGGTGGAGGTCTGCACTGGTCATTATGGAGGATAGGTCTGAGAATATCTTGGAGAGCTGGTTTAGGTATGACAAATTTCTTCAACATATGGATGTCATTAAAATATTTAATTTCTCCATCATAAATGAAACTCAGTTTGGCTGGATATAGGATCCTGGGTTGGAAGTTATTTTGTTTTAAGAGGTTAAAAGTCGATGACCACTCCCTTCTAGCTTGAAAATTTTGAGCAGACAGATCTGAAGTTATTATAATATTCTTCCCCTTGTCAGTAATGGTTTTGTTGTGTCTGGCTGCTTTCAAAATCTTATCCTTCATGTTAACTTTAGTGAATTTAACTGTGATGTGCCTGGGCAATGTCTTATTTGGGTTGAGTTATGCTGGGGTTCTGAAACTGTCTTCTAACTGAATTTCAGAGTCTCTAAGCATTTCTGGAAAATTCTCTTTCATAATCTCAAGAGAAAGGACTCTGTGTCTTGTGAAGCCAGTTTATTGCTTGCAGGTATCCCAATAAGATGAATATTGTTTTTTTTCGCGTTATCCCAGAGCGCTCTGAGAGAATGATCTGTTTTTAACTTCCATTTCTCTTCCTCTTTGAGTGTTTTGGAGTGTTCAAAAGCTCTGTCTTCAGTGTCAGACATCCTTTGTTCTGCTTGCTCCATTCTGTTACTAAAGGATTCTACTGTATTTCTCAGATCTGTGAGAGCTGCAACTTCTTGTCTCAATGTGTCAAAATCTTTGATCATTTTGTCTTTCAATTGGTTGAATTCTTGAGACATCTTCTGAATTAATCATACAATTTCTACCTCCACCTTTACTTCCATTTTGTTGATCTTGTTTGCAATCTAAATTCTAAATTTGATTTCAGACATCTCAGCTATCTGTTTGAGGATGGGATCCTCTGGATTGGCTGGTTTGTCATTCCTTGGAGAAGTTGAACTGTTCTGTTTACTCATGTTGCCAGAGGTTTTCTGCTGATTCTGCCTATGATTGTTTTTCAGCATTTATCTAGCTGAGCAGGTCAGGTGAAATTGGACTGGAAACTTCTATGGTTGTGGATGACCAGCCCTTCACCTAGGAGCTGGTACTGGTGACTGCAGCTTTTCCTCTACACTTTTGCAAATTACCTGTGCAGTACTACAGTCTGTCACTCTGGAGGCCTGTTTGGTGTAGTGGGGTTAGGTGGCTCTGTCTTTTATTCAGCTTATCTCTGTCTAATCCTAGTGTTTAAGCAACCCTGGGTTGCAATCTCAGCTTTGGTGAAATACAAGTAACTATGACATGCTTCGTACCAACAGTAATATCTGGAAGAAGGCAGTCAAATGTTCCCACTACAAAAAAAAACCCTGGGACCCACCTTGGGAGGTCCTCTGATAATTTGTCCAGTTTAAGAGTTCCAGACCAATTTTCCCCAACGGCCCCCCACTCTCTAGCTGGAGAGTTGAAGAGGACTCCAGAAACTAGGTGTCAGGGGTCTATTGGCAGCTGAAGTATGATTTGAGTGCCTTTGGCACACCAAGGAATCAGAAATGTCCATCCAGTAGGAGGTTTGGAGCCAGGGGTTTGATGCCTCTTACCTCACCTTGGTCGTCCTTCACCACCAGACTCTGGTCATCCCAGTCTCTGGTAGTCTCTCTGGCAGTCTCTGTTAACCCAGTCTCTGTGGCCCTACTCTGTCCAATAAGCAAATGTTCCAGGGCTATGTGCCTGCCAGAGTCAAAGTGAGGTCGTTGCCTCCTCCTCGTGGATACCACAGTCTACCACCATCCAGCATGGCAGGTTGAGGTCTGCCTGCCTCAGATGCTCAATGGCAGCTGAAGAAAGTTCCACCTGAGCTCAGTCCAAACTTGTGGATATCCAGGCAGCAAAAGAATTTCTCCTTGGGCCAGTGCTCTCTTGTGGCCGCTGTTCTGCTGTACTGGAATCTCTATAGGGTGGGGTTTGGTTTGCTCTGGAAGTCCACAGAGTTGGAGAGATGACTCTCCAGAGTTAGACCCCAGCAGGATCACTCTACTACTGCTGAAGTTGGGTGAGAGGTGCCTCCTCTTAGTTTCATGCACCTCAGCAGCTTGCGAGCCTCCACCCGCAGTGCAGGAACCCAAGCCTCTGTCTGCTGCTGAGATACTCTTTTTCTTTGGGCCAGATAAGTCACCTTTCCCTCTATGTCTTCCTGTACAGTTACTGGAATTGCAGGTACAGCAAAGCTGTAAAGCCAACGTCTATGCAATGCCCGGTCCTAGCTAAGAAATGCAGACAATCTGGATTCTGGAGGAGTTGGATTTCTATACTGCCAGGCCGGTGTGGGGGAGGGTAGACTGAAGGTGGCAAGGAAAACATTTGTTCAAATTTTCTACCAGATAAGGGAGTTCCTAGACACTCAGTAGGCGCTCTCTTGAGAAGGAGTCCTAAATTCCAGCAATTCTCTCCGGTAGGGTGAGGAAGGAGAGCCTCAGTTTATTGCTTACCAGTGGAGATCACACAGTAAGCCAGCAGCTCTCTTAGGGGAGGGGATGGCCAAACAATCTCTTTGGGATGAGATCTATACTGAAAATTGTTTCTTTAGTGTCAAAACTTGCCTCAACAGGGAAGATGAGCAATTATCTATCTCATCTATCAGCTCAGCTCTCCTCCTTCGGCTTAGTTGGGTTCTTTCTGGCTGTTATCTCTCCCTCCAGACTTGAGCCTCAGTTGAGAGCTGGTTCCAATCAGCTGTCGAACCCTGTTCCCCCTGTTCTTGTTGGCTGTGAAAATTGGAGTTAGGGAAAACAGCCAGCCCTAGGATTTAGCAGAACTCCATTAATGTTGAGAACAAATGAACTAATAAACAGATAAAAAGGCTACCAGACACACAAGCCCACAGATGCACACACAGTCAGAAACATATAGACATACAGACAAAACAAAACCAACAATCAAAAACAAAACTAAACAAAAATCTACAATAAAAATAATGATAATTGTAAAATAATTGAAAAAAAGCCTCTAAAAAATCTGATGTAAGCACTCTCAGAAACCATAAGAAGGAAAGAAGAGGAAGAGATAATAAGAAAAAAAAAGTAGTATTAGTAAAAGAGTTATAAAAGAAAGGAAAAAGAAAAATAAAATTAAAATAAAAAAAAACAAAATAAAAAATAAAAAAACAAAAAAATTAATAGCTCCACCAAGAGAAGGATGGAAAAAAAAGCACCAACCTCATAAACATTATTCTTGTATATATATAGAAATACACATCTATACGTATGAGGTAGATGTCAACTTTAGTAGGAATAAATTTATAATGCAATATACTTTCTGGACACCACGTGGCACTGTGAGTGGTTCCCAGGCTTATACCTGATTCACCGTTTACATTGTTACCATGGTAACCACTCTACCTGGCTGGTCACCATTTTTGGAGTTTCTATAAAAGTTTGTTTCCTAAATGTTGCCCCACGTCAGGTGCTCTGTTCCAGATGGCACACCTATCCAACCTCCAAACTCAGTGCAGGAATCCACGCTTCACAAATCTTTCCACTGTGCTCCCATGTTTTCCCGTGAACTGGCAACTGCAATCAGCTATGGGAGCGGGCTGGCTGCCGCTGCTGCCACTTCTCTGACCGCTGCCACTGTCACTGCCACTGCACCCGCAGCTGCAGTGCATGGGGAACTCTTCCCCAATTTCGCAGCTCAGAGTCCCTCTATTGAGTCCCAGTTCCCCATGCATCCTGAACAGCCATACCTCACCAGTCTTACCCACTAGGGATGGTACAGAATGTTCAATTACTCCTGATGTTCTGGGAAAAGGTGTCCACCATTTTGGACAATTTAAAATGTCTGTTTACCAGGCGGGATCTCTTCCCCTCAATTTTCCCTTGAGCTGCCCAGCTCTCCATGACTCTGAGGGACACCCCTTTTGGGACATCAAACTCCACTTAGGAATCCACATTTCACTGAAATTTTCATCAACTAGATTTTGTGAATTGTGAACTGCTGTCCTCCATGAGGGAGGGGCCGGCTGCTGGCTGGCATGGCCAGACAGGGGAAAAACTCTACAACAAAGTCCGTGGTTTTGAATTACACCTCAAACACAGCAATCCACTAATTCTATGTGCATCTCCAGCTGTCTATCTACTCCAATATTCCATGTGGGGAAAGATCCAGCGCCCCCTCCCCCTCACCTGATGACTTGGGAGAGATGGGCTATATGTCTGTCCCGACCACCATCATGCTCTACCTCGACTCTAAGGGATTTTGGAAGAAAACTTTCCAAACATGGCAAGAGATACTGAAATTCAGACAGCAGACAATTTCAGAACTCCAGCATGACTCAATCCAAATAAAGCATCCCCTAGACACATTGTAATTTTCTCGGCCAAAGTTAATATGAAAGAGAAAATCTTGCAAGCAGCCAGACGTAAGACAACCTACAAGAGAAAGAATATTTGAATGACTGCAGAACTCCCTGCTGAAACCTTTCAAGCCAGAAAGGGATGGTCATCAACCTTCTATCTCCTAAAGCAAAACAACTTTCAGCCCAGGATCCTGTATCCAGTTAAACTGAGTTTCATTTATGACGAAGTCAAATCTTTAATGACATTCACACATTGAAGAAATTTGCCATAACTAAACCAGATCTTCAAGATATTCTCAGACCTATCCTCCATAATGACCAGCACAATGCTCTACCATTAAAGTAAATGCACACAGAAATTATTGATCAAAACCCAACTTTCACAGTGGTGAAAGGATTAAAAATATCCACTGGTTTTTCAAAAACCTTAACACCCAATATACCACCAGGCTTATCAATACTCTCAATTAACAAGAACAGCTTAAATTGTCCACTAAAGAGGCACAGGTTGGCTGAATGGATACAAAAAACTCAGGCCAGATATCTGTTGCATACAAGAATCTCATCTTATCTTAAAGGATAAATATAGACTCAGGGATGGAAGGGATGGACTACTGCAATACAGGCAAATGGAAATCAGGAAAAAAGCATGGGTTGTGATTTCATTTGCAGATACGTTAGGCTTTAAACCAACAAAAGTTAGAAAAGATAAGGATGATCACTTCATATTTGTTAAGGGAAACATTCCACATGATGAGATATCAATCATTAACATTTATGTGCCAAACCGAAATGCTCCTCTATTTATAAGCAAGACCCTAACAAACATGAACAATTTGATATCTTCCAGAACCATAATACTCAGGTTTGTTTTTTTTTTTTTTTGGCAGCTTTTGGCTAGGGCTGGGCTTGAACCCACCACCCCTGGTATATGGGGCCAGTGCCCAACTCCTTGAGCCACAGGCACCACAGTGAGATTTTTAACACCCCCTTGGAAGTGTTTGATAGATCCTCCAATAAGAAACTAAGTAAAGAAATTCTGGACTTAAATTTCACCATATGACAATTGAATTTAATAGAAATCTACAGAACATTTTATCCTAACAAAATTGAATACGCATTCTTCTAATCAACCCATGGAACATTCTCTAAAATTTATCACATCTTAGGTCCAAAGGCTAACTTCAGCAAATTTAAAAGAATAGAAATTATTCCTTGTAATCTCTCATTCACAGAATAAAAGTTGAACTCATCAATACCAGGAATCTGCATACACATGCAAAGACATGGAAACTAAATAACCTTATGCTGAAAGATACCTGGGTCAAATATGAGATTAAGAAAGATATTACCAAGTTTTTGGAACAGAATAATAATGAATATATGAATTATAAGGGCCTCTGGAATACTGCAAAAGCAGTCCTAAAAGGGAAATTTATAGTGCTGCAAGCCTTTCTTAAGAGAATGGAAAGCGAGGAAGTCAAAAACTTAATGGGATATCTCAAGCAACTGGAAAAGGAAGAACACTCCAACCTCAAACCCAGCAGAATAAAATAAATAACCAAAATTAGAGCAGAATTAAATGAAATAAAAAACAAAAAAAATATTCAAAAGACCAATGAATCAAAAAGTTGTTTCCTTAAAAAGTTTAGCAAAATAGATAAACCCTTGCTTGGCTAGCCTAACCAGAAATAGAAAATGAAAATCCCTAATTTCGTCAATCAGAAATGACAAAGGTGAAATAACAACACACACCTTAGAAATTTAACAAATTCTTATGAATAGAACAAAAAACTCTATTCTCAGAAATAGAAAAATCTGAAAGAAATTGACCAATACTTGGAAGCACACCACCTTCCTAGACTTACCCAGAAAGAATGCGAAATGTTGAACAGACCTATATTAAGTACTGAAATAGCATCAACTATACAAAATCTCCCAAGAAAGAAGACTCCAGTACCAGAAAACTTCACATCAGAATTCTACCAAAACTTTAAATAAGAACTCATACCTATCTTACATAATCTTTTCCAAAGCATAGAAAAAAAAGGAATACTTCGCAGTACATTCTATGAAGCAAATATCACCCTGATCCCCCAACCAGGAAATGATCCAACAACAAAAGAAAATTATACACCAATATCTTTAATGAATATAGATGCAAAAATATTCAATAAGGTCCTAGAAAACAGAACTCAGCAATAGATCAAACAAATTATACACCATGACCAAGTTGGTTTTATCCTAGAGTATCAAGGAATGTTCAATATATGTAATTCTACAAATATAATACATCACATAAACAAAATAAAAAACAAAGACCGTATGATTCTCTCAATTGATGCAGAGAAATCTTTTGATAATCTCCAGCATCCTTTTCTGATCAGAACACTTAAGAAGATAGGTATAGAAGGGATATTTCTTAAACTGATAGAGGTCATCTACAGCAAACCCACAGCCAATACGGTATGGAATGGAGTTAAACATAAATCATTTCTACTCAGATCAGAAACAGGCAAGGTTCCCCAGTGTCCCCACTGCTTTTTAACATTGTAATGGAAGTCTTAGCCATCACAAGGAAAGGTGATCAAGCATATCCATATAGGATCAGAGGAGATCAAACTTTCACTCTTCACAAATATTGTATATCTGGAAAACCCCAAGTATTCAACCACAAAACTCTTAGAAGTGATCAAGAAATACAGCAGCATCTCAGGTTACTCACAAATCTGTAGCTTTTATATATACCAACAATAGTCAAGCTGTAAAAACAGTCAAGGACTCTATTCCTTTTACAGTGGTGTCAAAGAAGATGAAATATTTCAGAGTTTAACTAACAAAGGCTGGGAAAGACCTCTATAAAGAGAACTATGAAACTCTGAGAAAAGAAATAGCTGAAGTTGTTAACAAATGGAAAAACTAGAGTGGCAGGTTCAAATCTGACCCCAGCCAAAAAGAAAAAAGAAAGAAAGAAAGAGGAAAAACATAGCATGCACATGGCTGGGAAGAATCAACATTGTTAAAATGTCCATACTGCCCAAAGCAATATCACAATTTTAATGCAATCTCTATTAAAGCACCACTGTCATCCTTTGAAGACCTTGAAAAAATAATACTCATTTCATGTAGAATCAGAAAAAAAAATCAAATATTCAAGTCATTACTCAGAAATAAAACAAATCAGGAAGAATCATGCTACCAGACCTCAGACTATACTATAAATCAGTAGTGATCAAAACAGCATGGTACTGACACAAAAACAGAGGTAGAAGTATGGAACAGAATAGAGAACCAAGAGATGAACCCACCTGCTTACCATTATTTAATCTTTGACAAGCCAATTTAAAACACTCATTGGGGAAAAGATTCCCTATTTAACAAATGGTGCTGGGTGAATTGGCTGGCAACATGTAGAAGACTGAAACTGGACTCACTCCTTTCACCATCAAGAAAGATTGACTCTTACTGGATAGAAGATTTAAACTTAAGACATGAAACTATAAAAATACTAGAAGAAAGTGCAGAAAAAGCACTTGAAGAAATTGGCCTGGGTGAATATTTTATGAGGAGGATTTCCTGGGCAATTGAAGCAACACCAAAAATACATTACTGGGATCTGATCAAACTAAAAATGCTTCCACACAGCCAAGAACACAGTACGTAAAGCAAGCAGACAGCCCTCAGAATGGTAGAAGATATTTGCAGGTAATGTCTCTGACAAAGGTTAAATAATAAGGATCCACAGAGAACTCAAATGTATTAGCAAGGAAAGAACAAGTAATCCTATCTCAGTGTGGGCAAGGGACTTGAATAGAAACTTCTGTAAGGAAGACAGGCACACAGCCTACAAACACATGAAAAAATGCTCATCATCCTTAATCATCAGAGAAATGCCAATCAGAACTACTTTGAGATGTCATCTAACTCCAGTAAGAATAGCCCACATCACAAAATCCATAGATTTGGGCATGGATGTGGAGAAAAGGGAACACTTCTGCACTGCTGGTGGGAATGCAAACTAAAACATTCCTTTTGGAAAGAAGTTTGGAGATCCCTTAGGGATCGAAAAATAGACCTGCCATTTGATCCTTAATTCCTCTACTAGGTATATATATCCAGAAGACCAAAAATATTTATCACAAAGGTATTTGCACCAGAATGTTTATTTCAGCCCAATTCATAATTCCTAAGTAATGGAAGAAGCCTAAGTGCCCATCAACCCATGAATGGATTAATAAATTGTACACTATGGAATATTATGCAGCTTTTAAAAAGATGGAGACTTTACCTCTTTTATATTTACATGGATGGATCTGGAACATATTCTTCTTAGCAAAGTATCTCAAGAATGGAAGAAAAAGTATCTAATGTACTCAGCCCTAATACGAAACCAATTTATAAACACCCACATTTCCATATGAAAACTATAACCCAACTACAGCCCAAGATGAAGGGGAAAGAGGAGGGAGAGGAAGGAGAGGGAGAAGCATGGTTGCAGGGAGGGTAAGTGGTGGGACCATACTTATGGTGCATTTTATAAGTGTACATGTTAAATCTACTAAGTGTAGAATATAAACATTGTAACATAATAACTAAGAAAATGAGGCGAAGGCTATGTTAATCAGTTTGATGAAAGTATTTCAAGTTGTATATAAAACCAGCACATTGTACCTCATAATTGCATTAATGTACACAGCTATGATTTAATAAAAAAAAAAAAAAAGAATTGCCTAGCTTTGTGGATGATGGGGATGGGGATGCATGTGACAGCTGTATTTGGTCCAGTGTAGGGTGGGGCTGGGATTCCATTTATGCAATAGTGATGTGGCAGGAAAGAAGATACACATATATACAGACAAAGGGGACTGTGGAAGGAGAGAAAATGTGACCTGAACACATGCATGGAGCATTTTAGGGCTCAGAAGCCAAGGCAGTCAAATCATTCTTACTCTGCAAAACCCTCCTACTGTGACAGTCAGCCAAGTAGGGATGCTATGAACTGTGAGTCATAGATTGCCTCTGTTTCAGGAAATGCCCAGGCTTGGGAGGCTTGAGGTGTCCGGGATCTGATCTCAAGTCAGCACTGGAATTTCTGTATGATCCAGAGATATTTCTAAACTACTCATGGTTCCAGGTTTCTCATACAAACAAGAACAAAAGGGCACATGTGTGTTGATGAGGAGGTGTATGAAGTGTTTGTGAATGTCCTCTCCAGATTTATTTATGCTTCATTTCCATGACCCTGAGTCATTTTTTATTTTTCTTTTTGAGACAGAGTGTTACTATGTCACCCTGGGTAGAATGCTGTGGCATCATAGCTCACAGCAACCTTAAACTCTTGGGCTTAAGCAGTTCTCTTGCCTCAGCCTCCCAAGTACCTGGAACTACACATTTGCACCACAATGCCTGGCTGGTTTTTGGTTGCAGTTGTCA
This sequence comes from Arctocebus calabarensis, assembly GCA_963573935.1. Classification (NCBI taxonomy): domain Eukaryota; kingdom Metazoa; phylum Chordata; class Mammalia; order Primates; family Lorisidae; genus Arctocebus; species Arctocebus calabarensis. The sequence goes on from CAUYON010031360.1 coordinate 12,034, forward strand.
TTGTTGTTTGGCAGGCCTGGGCTAGCCTTGAATTTGCCAGCTCCAGTGTATGTGGCTGGTGCCCTAGCCACTGAGCTACAGGAACTGAGCCCCCTGAGTCATTTTTAAAGTCTAGTTCTACCTCTGTCCCTGATTTGCTGTGTAGGCTTGAGCCAGCTGCTGATGTCTTTCAGCTTATTTTGACATCTGAAATATCTCTAATCTCCTGATTGGACAGAAGGGTCCCAAATACATCTCCCTGAAGGACTCTCAACTTCATCTCAAGATAAAAGCTTCAGATAAATCATAAAAGTGAGTTTCTGGTCACAGATTATCCCTACTCCTAAATTTTCTATCTTTTCTCACTGTCCTCTACTCTAAACTGTCAGGAGCTTATACACTGGATTGCCAAACTTGTCATGACAATGGTTGCAAATAATTGAGATGCATACAAAGATTTTAATCCTGGAGCTTCTGGTACAAGGCCTTCTTGCTCCCTTCCCCAGACCAGAATGATGGAACAATCCCATGAATTCTTTGGGATCAAGTCACTCTCCTTCTGGTTCCCAAATGTCAACAAGAATACATTCTGGCATTCAAGTCTCCCTCAAACCTGACTTTAAACTTTCCAATCACATTTTCCATTTGCTCCCATAAAAAAAAGAATTCACTACTATTTTTGAAACCTACTGTATGCCAATTCTTGTGTTGGGCACTTTATTTATAATATTGAAGAAAAATTTCCCAGAACTCTATCAAGTAAATATTCTTATTCCCACTTTACAAAGGAGAAAATTGAGGCTTACAGATATAAGTGAGTTGAGTAAGGAGATCAGAGAATTAGAATTCAAGCTCAAATTTGTAAGATTCCAAAACTCAGCCTTTTCTCATTGCCAGCAGTTCAAAGATGTACCCACTTGGCAGAGCCAGATAATCTCTGACAGACTTGGATTTCCATTTAGGAATATTGAATGCATTTTTCTCCTCTAAGTTTTGAGTAGCGGAATCAAGTATAGAAACTCACAACTCCAAATAAAATTGCTGGAGTTCCCATCAATGGGAGAGAGATTGCAACAACTTTCTTGGAAGCAGAAAGAGGCTGGAATGGTGGTAACTGAGAAAGCAGGGAAAACATGGGCATAGTCAACATATGGGAGGGAATCCACCAGGAAAGAGCTGATCCACCAGGAAAGAGCTGCAAAACCCTGGAGAGGTGCTGTGGGAGCAAAATGTAGAATCTCAAGCACAGGTTAATTGAAAGTGTGTGTTGGAGCAGATCATCTGCCCCTACCTTTCCTTTGCCTCCCCATGCTCATGGGTAGAAATAACAAGCCAACCATCTACATTCCAGCAAAGTACCAGAGGATTCTCCAAATAATAAACAGTCTCAGAACGAAACTTTCCACTTTCTGCACTTAGAGGTCCTCTGGCATATTGTATAAGTCTCCACTCTTTCACTTCAAAGAAAAGTCTAATAGTGGACTTGACAAACCCCTGCTCCTTACACAGAGCTCTAAGTCACCTTTATTTTATATTCTACTTAAATTGATAGCTGACAGGTTAATTATCAGGGTTTTTCTCTGCACCTCCAAGCTTAGTGCATGGCACAATAGCTCACTGCAGCCTCAAACTTCTGGGCTCCCAGTATCCACTATTGGTAAAATGTCAAATTTTCTGTGTATTGACATAACCTGCATGAACTTTAATAGTATTGTTATGCTTCCATTGACTTAATTTTTTTTTTATTGACTCATAGCTGTGTACATTAGTTCAATCATGGGGTAAAGTGTGCGGGCTTCACATGCAGTCTGAGATATTATTATCAACCTGATTGACATAACATTCATGAGATTTTCTTGTTTACTATGTGAAAACATTTTTGATCCTTATTTAGAAGTTTTCTCCTGACCCTTCAAATATTTACCACACATGTGATCTCACCCTTTGTCCCATCTCCCCCTACCCTCTTCCTCCCTTTCCCTCCCTCTCCCCTTTCCCCGTCTTCCTGTGCAATAAATGGGTTGTAGCCTTCACTTGAACAATAAAGAATTTGTCTCATATTAGGGGTGCATACATTGGATACTTTTTCTTCCATTCTAGAGATACTTTGCTAAGGAGAACATGTTCCAGCTCCATCCGTGTAAATGTGAAAAAGGAAAAGTCACCATCTTTCTTTAAGGCTGCATAATATTCCATGGTATACATGTACCACAGTTTATTAATCCATTTGTGTATCGATGGGCTCTTGGGCTTCTTCTATGACTTAGCAATTATGAATTGGGCTGCAATAAACAATCTGGTACAAATATCTTTGCTGTAATGTGATATTTGGTCATCTGGGTATATACCCAGTAAAGGAATTATAGGGTCAAATGCCACGTCTATTTTTAGACCTTTGAGTATTCTCCAAACGTCTTTCCAAAATGGATGTATTAGTTTACATTCCCACCAGCAATGTAGAAGTGTTCCCTTTTCTCCACATCCACGCCAACATCTCTGGTTTTGGGATTTCATCATGTGGGCTAATCTTACTG
>CAUYON010031361.1:0-18291 GCA_963573935.1 Arctocebus calabarensis
GATCAAGGGTATCCAAATGGGGTCAGAGGAAATCAAACTCTCACTCTTTGCAGATTCCAGGATCTTATACCTGGAAAACCCCAGGGATTCAACTGGGCCAAGCTTTGAAGGATGTCCTGCTTCACGGGGAGAGAACAAAGCCGAAGTTGTTTCAGGCAGGTCCCTCCTATCTCAAGATGCTACATTCCTAGCACATTCTACTGTTATGCTTGAGAACTACCAGCAAGAAAGGAGGAGAAGTGGAACGGTCCAAGGCCACTTGGAAAACTGTCCTGCAAGGGGGAAACTCAGTGATGCGGGAAAGAGACACTCATTGCAGGAGCGAAACATTCCAGTGTTGGGTTTGGCTTTAGAGAGACAGCTCCAGGTGAAGGACAGCATAAGGGCATAGGTACTGCTACCTAAGAAGATGCGTCAGTGCGACCAGACGACATTCTCTTCTCATTGCTCCTATTGCTTCAGTGAAATAAACAAGGTGGTCAGCAGAGACTGAGGAGAGGGAGAAGATACCACAAGATACGGGGGCCATCTGGGAACTCTGCTCCATATTTTTAAATCCAGAATATCTCACTTGAAATTTCTAGTTGATGTGCTACACCTTTAAGCAGGCCACTTCTGAAGACATCCCGCCCACCCCCTCTGTCATCCTAAATGCCATCTTTAAAGCAAGGTGATTTACCTGAGTTGGTTGTCTAATGTAATCAAACTATCAAAAAACCAAACTGAGGCTGTGCACAGTGGCTCATCCTATAATCCCAGCACTCTGGAAGGCCTAGATGGGCCTTGAACTCAAGATTTCGAAACCAGCCTGAGCAAGAGTGAGACCCCATCTCCACTAAAAATAGAAAAATTAGCTGGGTGTCATGGCAGGCACCTATAGTTTCAGCTACTCAGGAAGCGGAGGAATGAGGATTGCTTGAGCCCAGGAGTTTGAGGTTGCTCTGAGCTAGGCTGAGGCCACAGCACTCAACACCAGGGTGACAGAGTGAGACTCTGTTTAAAAATGAATAATAAAAGGATAATAAAAAATAAAAACCAAACTACAATGTGAAAAAGCTGCACATTCAATGTAGGTACGAACTCATAGCAAAATTGGCCCTTATAGATTATCGTTAGGGGGGAGCGAGCCCACAATTGATCCAAACAGAGCAAAGGAGCACAAGAATGAGCTAAGCCCCCAGGGGAAGGGTGTACTACCCACAGAAGCTCCTCTCGGAGGTGGACCTTTTCCTTTTTTCTCTTATCCTGGCTGGTGGCAAAGCCCACTCCTCACGAACTGCCCCTGGTCTTGTGTCCTTAGGGTACAGGGCTGGAAGGGTTAGGGCAGAGCCTAACATCCAGTGCTGGTGTGGGTGGGCTGAGCCTGGGCCCTGCTCAAACTAAGGATAAATCATTGTGGGAGCTCTGCTCTTTCTTCCTCCCCACTTTGGGGTTTTGATCCAAAGCAAAAGACCCTTCACTGAAGGTCAAGTCAGACTTCAGAAGAAACAGAAAAAGGAAGTGCAAATGTGGTAGCGGGAGTCTCTTATGAGGCGGTGCCCATGGCTACCCGGCAGAACTGGCTCAGGCCTCAGCAAAGAGAAGCTAGGAGCCCAGGAGGAGCTCACCTAGGGGCTGCCTTACCAGAGGTTCTTTCCAGTCCCTGAAATGACTTTTACATCATTGCATTTAAGTCCTACACACACACACACACACCACCTGGGTCTGAGCAGAGGAGGCCCTGAACAAGTTCTAGGTGTTGCATAGTTCCACAGGGTTCCCATGTGGTTCCAGCCCATCAAGGACAGTTGCGAGTTGTGCCAAAGATGAGCCTGGTTTCCCCTTATCCCCTCTGCATATCTTTGATTTTCAGATTAATAGTCATAGAGAAAACTGAATGCAGCTGGTTTGTACATGAAGCAAAGGAAGCACACTGCAGGCAAGTGAGTGTCTGGCGCAGTCCTTGGGCCTCTTGTCAGCCAGGTGGAGTGGAGGGCCTTGGTTCATCCTCCCTGATGCCCTCCTGGCACTGAGGTCTACTCTGTCTTAAGCCACAGAATGGTGTTCTTTGAATTGCAGGAGTAACTATTTCTCTATCTTGCCAGGCAGAGTCCCCTCAAATAAGGAGGCCAGTTTCCCAGATCAGATCCCACAGTAGAAAACAAAAAGGAAGAAGCATCTGGGACTGCAAAATGCAACAGAGATCTCCAAATAAGTTCTAAATACATCAGGTACCATGTCATCTCTGTACCATCTCTACACCTAGGGGTGTGCTAGTAAATGTTTAACAATTAGCCCTCTAGGAAAAAACAGTTTGCAGCATATGCCAGTTTCTGTGGTGTAAATATTCCCTCCTTGATGAATTTCAAGCTTTCCAATAAAGGCCACCAAAGGCAAAGTTGGGAAGAGATACGTACCACTGGCTTTTGTGAGTTGGTGAGCGCCTGTTACAGCTTACCACCAATATTTTATTAGCAACAATGTGAGGGCAGTGGGCTTCACCCCTTATTAAAGCTGTGGTAGAACTCAAAGAAATAAAAGGTATAGGGATGCGAGCTTGAGGAATTGGGCAGACATAAATATCTCTGAACAATAAGAGAAGAAATACTGGGCAGATCTCTGCAGCAGGTGACTGCAAAGAGAGAGACTTATGAAGAATGATCATGGGCTGTTTTGGGGAGGGGGTTTGGCTGAGAACGGGAAGCACGTAAAAAATCCTATTTTCCACTTATTACTTTTGTGATTTAAAAAGATCAAAGAAAAATAACATTAAAAGTATTCTGTGCTATGCAATTTACACTTCCCTTTAGAAACCTTTAATAAAGTCTTTAAGCTAATTCTTCACTATGATTATTTGAATGGGTCTGCTCTAGGGGATGTGATAAACTATTGAGCTTTTCTGTGAGGCTGTCATCGGATAAAGTTAGACTCTACTTATGAGAAAGCCCCTATGTCCAAGCCCATTTAATACTAATCTCTTATTTATTCAAATCAGGAATGGGAAGAAGGTGAGCTCCATGAGGACAAGGACTTTGTTTTGCTCAGTGTTACATCACTAGTGCCTAAAAATACCCATGAGAAAGTGCTCAGTAAATGCTGTTTGATGTTATCGAATGGCTTTTTGAACATCTCTATAGTGCTTACTGCAGTACAGTCCAATAGAACTTTCTGCACTGATGGAAATGTTCTGTATCTGTGCTATCCAGTGTGGTAGTCACTAGCCACAGGTGGATACAAACATGTGGCTTCTGCAATTAACAAACTGAATTTTAAACTTGGTTTAATTTTAATTAATTTAAATTTAAATGACCACATGTGGTCAGTGGCTGCTGTGGTGGACAGTACCGTAAGCAGCTTATGCTGCAGTTAGGATCCAGGGACTGGCGGTGCTGTCACCTGCAGAGCCAGGGTCTGTGTTACACGCCTATGCGTTTGTATAAACATCAGAGTCTGAACAGCTCTGCTCTAATAGACATTCGCACTCTCACCTACCTCATTTAATGTTATTATCATGAGAAAATCCACATTATGGGTATCATTCTCCCCGTTTTATAGACGAAGTAGCTGAACTTCTGCAAGGTCATGTGATTTGTCCAGAACACAACGTGGAAGTAGAGAATGGACCTGCCAGTCCAGCGCTCCTTGCCTTATGTCCTCTCTCCGCACTGCTGGAGTGGAACGGGGCAGGCTAGGACCAGGGGATTTCAGCATTGCCCTTTCTTCTAGGACTGTTTGAAAATGGAGTATGATCAAAGCACTTCACTGCTGGAAGCACGACCCCGAGGGCTAAGAGATAGTGGGGATAGGTTGTAGAATGGGGTGGCATTGTGGGGGCAGGTAGGGAATTAGCTATTGGCTTCCAGTCTCTTCCTCAAGCAGAATTGAGTGGGGAGGAGCTAAGACATGACCCGGATGTAATATCAGGCTTGCTTTTAACCGGAAAAAGTCACCCTTTACAACAGACTCTAGCTGTTTTGCATTTGTCATTGCATCATGTGAAAAGATTGAAGAGATTTTTTTATAACAGTTTGGAGGTTAAATTTTGAATGGCTTAATTAAAATTTCCCTTTGGGAAGTCCCAGGGGTGATTGCGGGACTTCCTCCAGAATGATTGAAGGTGCGATAGTGCAATGGCAGAGAAAAATGAGCAGGGGTTTCAAATATGAACTCCAAAAGAGGACTCATGGCAAATTATGACTTGTTTTGCTATCTAACAGGTTTCTATGGGCCATCTCTCTGGAGGAAGCTCTAGGTCCAAATTAAGTTAATAAATGTAATTAATGGTGGCAAATTAAATCTTCCCACAATGTTAAAAAGTCTGCAGTAAGTATGTGTAGGTCAATCACGGAGTTTTCACTGTGGACATTTTCTTTTTCAGAGTAACCCATTTCTGACCAGCCTACAGTATTGTTTTGTTGGCTCTATCTTTGTAGATCTAAAACCATGAAGTAAGAGGACGAATTCATTAATGTACACGGCTATGATTTAATAATAAAAAAAAAAACTATTTGCTAAAGCTAGGTATATGTACTCCCAGTTTGCAAACCAGTAGTAAGAAAGAACAAAGGAACAAATTAGTAAACAAATGACGAGGAAAAGGTAAAATAATAGTAATATTCAAGTTACCAACCTTGAAATAATAGGCCTCGCCTCCTCTTGGCCCACCCAGCCCATGACCTGTCCTGCTCTGTGCTGTGGGAGGGAGAATAGTTACCCTCCTGCCCAGGCATCTGGGCCGGGCACCCTCCTGTTGCAGCCACTCTTGATTCATCTCTGAATTTATCAGAAATTCCTCGTTCCGCTTTCACATTTCAGTTGTTTGGTCATCAGAACTCTGGTCAATTCCAGCTTTTCAATAATTCCATTACACCTTTCTGTTCTTAGGATTACAGTTTAGGTCTTCATCATTTTACCTGGAATTCCACGATTGCCTCCGAACTACACCCTTCTAACTCCGTCTAATCTCACCCTTCATCAATCCATAATTTCCGATGAAATAGAAAGCTAAGGACCAAGCGTAATTAAACAAACATCTGTACTATTTCCATCATCCACAATTGTCATACTGTGCATCAAGTCTTCTATGAAATTATATCACAGTTTTAGCTAACACCTTATTAATTCACCATCTCTTCTTCCCATCTCCCTTCCCGTTCCTCCAGAGGCAGTCAGTATCATGAGTTTGGTAGATTAAATTATTTGTTCATAGTAATTCATTGCTTCTTCATCTTGGCATGCTTCCCTGGAGGCAAGACACACTTCCCCACTGACTTTTGTCTCGGCTGTGTGACTTTCTTTGCCCAGAGGAATGTGGAGCATGCCAGATCTGACCAGGCTTTACACATGCTCTTGTGGTTTAATGTTGCCCTTCCCAGATTCATGTCCTCTACTGCGATTATAGATACCGTAAATGAGATGTTCCCAGATAAATCCACCACATTCCAACTGAGCCTGGCAAAGTTGAAGAGAGACATGACCAAACTGGAGCCCGGTATAATGGAAGTAAAAGCAAATATTTGTTATTGAAACCCATGAAGTTACTGGGATTATCTGTTCTACAGCAACGGCTCAATAATTAAAAATATTTATGTATGGGAAGGCTTGCAAAATGTACACAACTGTATCTATTGTGTCTGTCTCCCAGGCTGGATAAATAGATTGTGGCATAATCACATCCTGGAATTCTGCGTAGCAAGGAGAGTGAGCAACCTGCAACTATCAGCAATAAGGTGGGAGAATCTCACAAGTACAGTGTTGAGTGAGATGGACACAAAACCACACATTCTGTAAAAGTCCATTCATATGAAATATCAAAACAGAGAAGCCTATTTGATGCCTTGTAGAAGTGGGGGATATAGAACGGGTTGTGACCACAGGGTTTCTAGGGCGTTCGTACTGTTGTTTTTTCATTTGGGTGCAGGTTATAGTTGTGCATTTTAACTATTTCACCCAAACTTGAAAAGGGATTTATTAGATAATAAATAAGAAAAGAAGATGGAGAAAGTAAAGAAAGAAAAAGAGCATCAGTAGCAAGAAAATAATCCAAAACACCCTTGTGAAAGATTCACTTTCCTTCAGCTTCCATCTGTGGGTAGAAAATAACACATTTTGTGGCCATTTTGTTTCTTTGCAGTTACGGAAATTGTCTTAGCTCTCTTATATTGCAGGAGAATTGCTAAGGAGAAGTTTCATGCTGTCAAATAATTTACTATTGCTCCAACCCATTTTGTAAGTTTCAGAGAGGAGCTGCAGGGCACAGTTCTAAGTAGCTTTGAAGTCATATTGCATTATTTCTATGTAATGCAAATTGACAAGGTCTCTAAATTAGGCAACTAACTAGAAAATGAGGTCTGAAAGCCAGTTTTATTAGCAGCCAGGAATCTAGTCTCAAAGACTTATCTGTTTGTGGCCAGGGCATGGGTGGGGAGAACATTCTCCATGCGGGAAATCAGGGTGACAGGCAGAATGGGGAGAAGATCAAACAGAGAAGACAGGGAATAGATCTAGGGCTTGAAAATTGTTTGAGGTTTTATTTAACAAATATTTACATGTAGAACTTTCTGTATGTCAAGCACTCTCTAAATACTGGATGAAGGACTGATTTAATCCTTACAACAAACTGAGGAGGTGGGTACTATTGCCATCATCTTCATTTTAAAGTTGAAAAAACTGGAGCTCAGAGTGGTTGTGAAATACACGTGGAAGGTCACACGCCCCGTAATGGGCAGAGCCAGAATCTAGTTCCAGGTAGTCACGTTCTCAAGTCTAGTTCTATGCTGTGTCTCTCCAAAACGGCAATGTGATTTCAAACACGAAGACCTTGGATTTTCTTGTTCCGTGCTGTGATGGAGACATTGTCAGAAGACTCTTTCCTCTCCCTCTGCCCCTGGCCACTGACACAGCTTCCATATGGCACTAATGCTAAGGCCTGAGCTTCTGTAACTGATGCTTGTTCTTCTGGGTTGAATGATCTGGTTTCCCAGTGTTCCTTATAAAAGTGCAGATAATCCTGCAAGAGCTCTGTGAATCAACATCTAAGTGTAAGGCTCCACCCAGCTTTCTGGGAAGGAGAGAATGTGACCCAGGAGGGCAGGAAGACACTCAACTTGGCAGTGGGCCTGAAGGCCAGTTTCCCTGACCTCACTGTTCCATCTCAATCAAGTGCATCAATTGCACATTTGGGCACATCAGGGCACATTTCTTCATCTACTCACCCATTCATTCCTGACGTTCAAGTCCTTGATAGGTGCAAGACCTTGTTCCAGGTGTCATGTGGGATGTAATGGCTTTATTAGAGTCTTTATATTTTGCCCACTTTAATTCATAAAACCCTTTTTCGCACCATCCTCCAGAGTCACTGTTAGTATTCTCAATTGCCTGTGGAGAAAGTTAGATTTAGAAAGCTTTCCTGAGTTGCCTGGGGTCACAAAACTTGTGAATAGCAGCCCCGGGATGAGGACACATGTTTTCAATTAATCTCAGCGGAACAACAGAAAGACAATCATTCAACTCGTGTTAATTTTTACCTTTTTTTTTTTAATTGTGGCAAAATGCACATAAAGAATTTACTATCTTAACTATTTTTAAGTGTGCAGTTGAGCAATGGTAAGTGCATTCACATTGTTGTCCATCCAACCTCCAGAACTCTTCATTTTGCAAAACTAAAAAGAGTAGCTCCCATTCTCCCTTCCCACCCCTTCCTTAGCAACCCCATTCTACTTTCTGTCTTTATGAATTGGACCTGTCCAGGTATTTCATGTAAGTGGAACCATACAGTATGGTATTTCCCTTTTTGTGACTGACTTATTTTACTTAGTGTAGTATCCTCAAGGATCATTTATGTTGTATGCAGCATGTGTCAGAATTCCCTTCCTTTTTAAGGCTAGAGAACCGTCCACTTTATGTGTGCACACATTTTGTTTATCCATTTATCTGTCAACAGACAATTGGCTTGCTTTGCCTTTTGGCAGCTGTGACTAATGCTGCTTATGAACACAGAGGTACAAATATCCCTTTTGAGACCCTGCTTTTTATTCCTTTGGGTCAACAACTGCTTTTTAAGATCAAATATTAACATGAAAATGAAGAAGCCTGTAATGAGAAAACCAAAACCTTAGAGAACGTGTCATGAAAGCTGGGGTCCCTGTGCTCAGCCCATGATTGAGCCTTTAGGGCTGGGACCACAGGTTCAGGGGAAGTGGTTGGAGCAGGGAGCCTTCCTTCTCCGTGCTGGTGCCCCTCACCAACAGTGAAGTCCCACCCTTGGACATTTTCTTCCTCCTTGTGGTAAAACACGGCAGTGCCTCTAACATCCACTTCAGAGTCCTTTTCTGTGAGCAACTTCTTGTCTGAAGATACGGGCTTGAACTCCAAGCTCTGCCCTAGATTTCTTCATGGCAGTCTGGCCCAAAGGACTTATTCTTAATCATCTGTTTTTAGTCTCAACTGGCTGGCACAGTCAGGGTTGTTAGAAGTGATGTTTCTTCAGTAAAACACCACAGAGCTCAGGCTCCAGATTCATTGTGCCAAAGGCCCACCATCCAAGTGAACATCTCTCTTGTAGGAGAGAATATTGGACAAAACTTGAAATTGCAAGAGGAAGAGGAAAAAATGATTTCACCCAACCCCATCTGATGGGAAAACTTTGAGATTTCCCTTTGAAAAACATCTGTCCCCCAAACTCACCTAGTATGAGCCAAGTCATGCTTCCTGCTTTGGCCACTTAGTTTGATAGGAAAGAACATGTCCTTTTCATCATTACAGTTTAATAGAGAAGCCCAGATTGTCTAGGAGCAGCCTGGTCATAGCAGGGGTGGAGAGTGAAGGGAGTGGGGGGCCCAGCTCTCTCCTGGAGGGCAAGCAGCCCAAGCCCATGCTCTGCTGAGAGCCGGTGATGCCTCCATGACTTACGAACGTCTTTGCTCATCTGCTTGAACATGGGAGTGTGGTCTAGTCTTGGTATAGACTCATGAGGGCAGGGGCCATACCTATTTCCCTTGTTTCATCTTGGGCAGATTGATTTTCTTGTCTTATCTCATGATGAGATCTGTCTTTATAGGATCTCAGCATGGCAAACAATCTCAGAAAGAACACATTCTATAGAGCGTGTCCCCTTTGGTTTAGAAGTCCTAAGCAATCACTTTTAGTGGACGTATTGATCAAGGCATGGTCTTTGATGTACAAAGGCTGCAGAATTTAGGGCCAGTGCTCAACATTTCCTTTCCCTCCAGCTTTTTTTTTTTTTTTTAATGTCTCAGAAGTGAATCATCAAGACTTCTCTCCAGGCAAAGGAAAGCAGCTTCTGACAATGTCAAGGAACCAGGAAAGAGGCATTGTCTAGTTACAGATCAAAGGAGTTGGAGGTCCAAGCTTTATCTCTCATCAGAGGAGCCGGGCATTGGGCCCTCCACCCATCTCTTCATCTCTTAGACTTTTATTTTCTGTACTGGAAACACAGTTCTTTGGAAGCAGCAGATGAGATAATGAGCTGGAGAAACATTGTTCCAAGTGGCATCTGTGCCATAAGATGGGACCGTGACCCCCTTCTATGAAATCACTGGGGTTGTTTCCCAGCTCCCCATGTCTGTGGGTCTCATTAGCCTTCTAGCTCAACTGCTCAGAGATGGCTGACAGTCGGGTCCAGGTGTCTGTGATCAATGTCTTTTCTCATGCAAAACAAAAGTAATGCTCAGGTCAAAGGCAGCCAGAGCTGCTCACCAAGAGTGAGATTTAAATAAAAAGCAGAAACGGATACTCTGAGAAAGGGCATCTTATTTTTAGAAAAGAAAAGGAATTAAGGGGAAGATTAATGGTTGCCATGGCAGCAGCAGAGCGCCGCATATATTCTATAGGTCCTGCTTTGAATGCCGTGTGGGTGACAAAACAGATTCCCTGGTGGCTTTCTGAGAAAGTACAGATGGAAATAAAAAGGCTGCCCAGAAACAATACCTCTCATTAAGTCCAATTGCCATTTCACTGTCATTTTATAGGCTTCCTACTCTATAGCCCTGTGTGAACTTAAACACCCATTTTAACATCTGGCATGAAATCCACGTTAAATAAGAGTCTCCATTTCTTTTCCACCATTCCTAACTGTGCTTTCCAAATTGAACTGGGAGTAGCAGATCCAGGAGTGGGCCTTGGAACCTTGTAATTCTCAGCTGAAAGGGAAATGGTGCAGGCGGCATCCGCAAGCCTTTGAATGAACCCAGAAGGGCCGCAGATGAATTGTTTGCTCACGTTTAAAGATCTGGAGAGTGTACATAAAAATTCACATTTCTGTCTTCTCTTGAAAAGACAGAAAAACCTGACCATCTTCGACCTTCCTTTACATGTGGCAAAAATCTGCCTCTGTTCCCTCAAGTCCTCATCACATTCTCTTCAGCCTCAAACGCTTTATATTATTGTCTGGTTTCTAGGGACGTTCAGGTTTGATGGCCTCATCTAGTTACAGCTGAAATCTTCCTTCTGGATTACTGTTTCTCAAACATCAGAGTTACCTGGAGGGGTTGTTAAAATGTGGACTGCTGGATCCCATCCCGAGTTTCTGTTTCCATGGGTGGGTGGGGGCAAACGGCAGGCAGTACCCACTCTTCACTGAATCACCTCCCTAGATTAAGGGTACCTATATTTTTTGTTAGCAAAGACCACTTTCTTGATGATTTTCCTCATAGAAATTTATGTTAAATTCAATAAGATGGTAAAACATTTTTATTCATTGCAGTTCATCAGAGGAAATTGCTCTATATTGTGAGCACCATGCTGTAGATATAAAGATGCTGGCTAAACTGCCTTGCTGAGACGGGTGAGAAAGGAGAAAGGAAAAGAGGAAGGAGAGAGCCAGAAAGGAGAGCGAGTCCTCGCTTAAGTCAGTGGGAGGAGGCGTCCTTGCCTGTGATCCCTTCCCGGTGACTCTCAGACACGTACAGTGTGAGTGCATTGTGTGTGTGTGTGGATGGCAGCAAAGCCCTAGACTGAAGTAGGGTGAAATGCAGGGCAGCATGCTTGTGCCCAGGGTCAGAGGGGGAGGTCACCCGGGAACCAGATCCCTGAGCTCTGAAGATGCCTCTGAGGGAAGGCTTCAGAGTTTTTCAAGCTATGAAATGGAAAGACTTGAGCCAGAGTCTTTCATCTCAGAGGAGCAGGAAGCCCCTAACAGATGTCTGAGTTGCACAAGAAGGATTTCTTCTGAATAGAGTGTATAATTCATTTTTCCCATTTTAATCATCAAAGTAGCCTACAGCAAAGGATCTATGCTTCCCTCCAATGTGAGAGAACACCCTGGGCTGTCTTAATTCCAGACAAAAGCAATAGCACTGGATTTTTTAGATTGTCCATACAGGTCTACAGAGGAAAATTCTTTGTTGCTCTACCCTAGAAATAATGATGACAGTTCTCAGACATCCATCATTTCCTCTGAAGATCTTTTGGCATCTGGAGATGTCTGGGAATGCCTCCTAGGTTGGTTTCCAGCTGTGTATAAGGAGGTGGTTCGTGATGATGGGTCTTTGGAGGACCAGGTGGTAGGCTTGGTCATCCAGAAATATCCAAAGTGGACATTTTATTTTCTGTTTCCAACAGAAACAATAATAACAAATATTATTATTTTATTTTTTAAGCAACAAGATAGACTTTATTGATTGAAAGATTGATGAGCAAAAGAGAGGGAAACAAAAGAGTGAGAATAGAACCTCTGACAGTGAAACGGGGAACCCAAGTGGGAAGCCCCCCACAGGTATTATTATTATTATCTATAATTGCTGATATGAAAGCATTGTGCAGACAGTAACATGTTATCCAACTATCTTTCCTTCACCATGTGCCCAACATTTTAGGTGCACTTTTTAGTTTAATATTCACAATATTAAAAAGTATCCTTCCCGAAAACAATATCTCACAAAAGGTAAGGATGTTATCTCTAATATACAGAAAGAAAGGTATGATTAGGGAGGTTTGATAACTTCCCAATTTCATTGCTGATAAGTAGTGGGGCCAAGATTTGAACCCACATTTGTCCAACTCCCAATTCCCTGTTTTGTTCTTCTGACTATTCCACTGTTTGCTGCTTCTGAAATGAGAGGGGTTGCCCTTATTGTTATTTCTCCAGCTTTTGAGGGTTGCAAGCAATATTCTGGTTTGTTTACATTTATTCAATGTTTAAAACCTATCCATCCAGCCCCAAGAAAAACATAAAGGAAGAGTCTGTATTACATTTCTTTGCATGATTGCATTCCTAAGAGAATGGGAAGAGTATACAGAGCCTTCTCTGGGGTGGTGGGGCATTTGGAAGTGGCCGCATATCCCCTCCATGATTCTCCAGCAAGCAGTTCCAGCAGAATATAGACAAGCCTTACTGATAGGAAAGTTCCATTTGGCTCTCCAGGCAACTTAGTCTCTCAATTTTCTTAAGTTGTTTTGACATGCTGGAGTGAGATTCAGATGAGATGCGGTGATAATGACCTGTTTTCCCTGCCTACTTCTTTCGTTAGCCTCTCTTGAAGCTGGGCTTTATTTCTGTGACCATAGACTAGCTCCTGTTCCCAACACGGCAGTGGCTATGAACCGAGAAACCCAACTAAACCCCAAATAGCAGCCATATCTCCCAGTTCTGCTTTGCTCAGCTCTGGCTGCCATTTTGCTTGGCAAAAAGGAAAAAAAAAAAGTTTATTTAGAAGGTTCATGTTTGCTCTATGTAAAACATGGTAAGAAGGCACCGAGAAGAGCACTGTTATGTCTTGTGTGGTTTCCATGGACAAAGCACTCTGTCACTAGGCTTTCCATTAACCAGATCTCCCAAATATCAGCATTCTTCATGGCCATACATCTGCTGACGTTTCCCATCTTGTACTGTTTCCTGCTTTCATGTGCTCTGGCGAACCTGAGGTGAACCATATCTTTCCCCTGATCAATTGTCTCCCCTCTTCCAGCCCCCTCTGTGTCCCATTGCAGGCAAAATTAAATCCCAGGTCCTTACCTTGGTCCAAGAGATGCTTTGCAATCAACTGCTTGCTGTCTCTCTAAGCTCACTCTATAAAGAGTGAGGACTCTATAGCTCTATAAAGAGTGAGCTTAGACACACAGCTCATCCCCACCCCCAGCCATTCTATTCCAGGCCCAGACATCCACAGGGCTCACTTCCTCAGTTCCTTCAGCTTATGGCCAAGTGTCAGAGAGTCCCTCTCTAAGAAAATAGCAACGGTTACTACTCCTATCCTTTACCTTGCTTTAGAGTCTTTTTTCTCCTGCAGGAAAGCACAGACAGCATGAGGGCACTATCCCTTGAGTGGAGACTTCTGCGTACCCCACGGCAGGTGTATTCCTAGTTCTTTTAAATAGATGAATCTCCTTCCATGTCACCCAAACACTACATACTCTAGTGAGTCCAATCCCCAAACTTGTTAGGTGACTTCACACCTCTGGACCTAAAGAGTACTTTTGAAATTAAGGAATAATTTCAGTAAAGCATGCCAATATTAATTATATAGCTTCATAAGTAATTTATAGATACATACAATAATGACACCTGATTTATAAGAAAAGACCTAGGACAATTTAGTGGGGAAGGCCTAGTTTTTTCTATAATTGTTTCTGGATCATATAGCAAAAAAAAAAAAAAAAAATGAACCTTGATTCCTATTTCCTACCATACACAAAAATTATTTCATGGTAGATCATAGAACTAAATGTGAAGATTAAAACATTTGAGGATGCAAGGAAAAAGTAGGAAAATGTCTCTATGAGACCTTGGGGTAGGCAAAGGATTCTTAAACAAAACACAGAAAAGCTAACTTTTGAAAATTGATGAATGTAATTAAAATTTAAAACTCGAACAAAAACAAACAAAAGAGGGAGGAACCAAGATGGCGATCTGTAGTCAGCTTTCTGCAGAGGTTCCCATTCAGAAGGAGAGTTAAAGGACAGAAACTCAGCAAGAAAGCCGATGATTTGGATCTGAGCCAAAAGAAAAGGTCGAAGAATGCACATCAACCCAGCTGGGGGGACCTGAGACCTTGAGGACACAAACAAAAAGGTACAGAGCACATCACCAAGCAGACGGGAGTCCCCTCCCCCATGAGAGAGGTTTGCAGTATACTCCATACCTCCATACAAACAAGCAAGCAGAGTTCAGATGTCCTCCCACTCTACCCCATGGGAGAGACCCTCTAAAAACCAGACCTCCTTCCCCTACCAGGGTGCCACAGCACTATTCTGCCAGGCATAAAACTGCATAAAAATGTAGATATTCTCTACCTGCAAGTTTGAGTTCCTGGTATTCCCCTCCACTCTCACCCCGAGGTCTGTAGGCCTCTCCCCCACAGAGTCCAGATTCTTGGAGATTTTCTCCAGGCATGTGAACGGGGCGTGGACTGTTGCTGATCTGTGCTGATTTTCTGGTTCGGGAGTGGTGAGAGGAAAGTGAGCCAAAAGGAGGCCCAGTTGGAAAGAAGGTCCCCTGAGGCACGAAACAGCAACTGCAGCTGCAAGAACAATAGCAGGAGGCCTCGTACCCATGGGGATGTTTTGAGGTGACACTCCCAGTCTTCTGGGCGGCCAGGGGAAGCAGGCGGCTTCTCTGGTGGTAGCCACTGGCAGAGTGGACCAGCAACCAAGGCACATGAAGGATATGCCTGAGGTGGTACCAGCCGGGACAGAGCGCAGGGATTAGAATACATGCAGAGAGGCTGCTTTGCTTACCTTCAGACTCACCTGGCCCTCAGGGGATGAAAGCTGAGACAAAGGGCTAGAACTCACAGACTGAGTCAGACCTATTTGCAGCCCAAGTCTGATCAGGGAAAATAGCCTTGACAGCAATAAATTCTGCAAACTTGTTCTGTTCCAGCAGTAACATCAATCAGGGACAGGGCTGGAACTGAGTGAATTTCCCCAGCCCCAATCAAGTACCCAGGTTGTCAGGCCTCACCTCCCCCTGCCAAACAGTGACAAGGAGTGGCAGACTGGCTGAGGAGTCACAGACCTCACTGTGACCCAGGCAGGTGCAAACCTCTGGAGCATCTGCTCATTGGAGGAAACTGGATCACAACTGTTACCACCAACCGGGTGTGACAGAGGGGCAAGGTGGGGAAGGAGGCATTAACCTTCCCAGACTAATCTACTTGCTGGGGGGAGTCCTCCTGAGCTCACAGAGCACCGGAGTGAGTTATACCAGAGCTTCCAGCAGATCCCCGCTATCTAGTTGCCAGAGACTTTTTAACTCTTCCATTTGAGATTGGTGCTGGCTAGGACAATTGATTGGGACTTCTTCAACTGGGCCAGTCACCCGAGGACTTTCCAAAGTGGTGTGTGGTAGTGGGAAGGTTTGATTTTGCTTTTCCAATTGTTGCCTGTGGGGGGGGTGACTTAACTGCTGGTATTTCTTTTTCTTTTTTTTTTTTTTTGTAGAGACAGAGTCTCACTTTATCGCCCTCGGTAGAGTGCCATGGTGTCACACTGCTCACAGCAACCTCCAACTCCTGGGCTTAGGTGATTCTCTTGCCTCAGTCTCCTGAGTAACTGGGACTATAGGTGCCTGCCACAATGCCTGGCTATTTTTCTGTTTTGCAGTTCAGCTGAGGCTGGTTTGAATCCGCCACCTTCGGCATATGGGGCCGGCGCCCTACTTGCTGAGCCACAGGTGCCGCCCAACTGCTGATATTTCTTCAAAGCTCAGATTTCAATCCAGAGTAACAGATTCTCTAGGGTAAGACAAAGACCAGCTGAAAATAAGGCAGAGCCACTTAACCCCACCACACCAAGAAGGTCCCCAGTTTCACAAGCAGTAGCACTCTACAGGTCCTTGGCAAAACTCTAGGGGAAAAGGTACAGACACCAGTCCCAGCTTTCAAGCAAAAGACTGGTCAATCACTACTCCTAGAACTCCCAGCCCAAATTGTCCTTATCTACTCATCCAGCCAAACAGTGTAAAATTAATCATGGGGCAGAATCAACGGACAAGCTCTGGAAACATGAACAACCAGAGTAGGTCAACCCCCCCAAGGAACAATTTGGCAGACACAAGTGAGGATCCTATGCATAAACAGATGGCTGAGATGATAGAAATCGAATTCAGAATTTGGATTGTAAACAAGATTAATAAAATAGAGGAAAAGTTGGAATTAGAAATTCAGGGTGCATTTCAAAAATTGTTTCCAGAAGTCCAGAAATCCAAAGACCAAATGAAAAAGATTTTGACACATTGAGACAAGAAGTTGCAGCACTCAAAGATCTGAGAAACAAAGTAGAATCCCTCAGCAACAGAATGGAGCAACAAAAGAAAAGATTTCTGACATTGAAGACAAAGCTTTCGAATGCTCCCAAACTGACAAAGAGGTAGAGAAATGGAAGGCAAAAACAGATCATTCTCTCAGACAGCTCTGGGATAACTCGAAGAAAACCAACATTCGCCTTATAGGGATACCTGAAAACGATAAACAAGGCACAGAGTCTCTTCTTTATGAGATTATGAAAAGGAATTTTCCAGACATGCCAAGAGATTCTGAAATTCAGATAGCAGACAGTTTCAGAACCCCAACATGACTCAACCCGAACAAGTCATCCCCCAGGCACTTCATAATTAAGTTCACTAAAGTTAATATGAAGGAGAACATTTTGAAAGCAACCAGATGCAGGAAATCTATAATCTACAAGGGGAAGAATATTAGAATAACTGCAGTTCTCTCTGATCAAACCTTTCAAGCAAGAAGAGAATGGTCATTGGCTTTTAATCTCCTAAAACAAAACAACTTTCAACCCAAGATCTTATACCCAGCTAAACTGAGTTTCATTTATGATAGAGAAATTAAATACTTTAATGACATCCACATGTTGAAGAAATTTGCCATAACTAAACCAGGTCTCCAGGATATTCTCAGATCTATTCTTCATAATGACCAGCGTAATCCTCCAACGCAAAAGTAAACTCATCCAGAAACTTTTTATCAAAGTCCAACTCACACAGAAACAAAAGGATTAAAAATGTCCACTAGGTTTTCTCAAGATTGACAATTGCTTTCAATTAATGTGAATGGTTTAAATTGTCCTCTAAAGAGGCATAGGTTGTCTGACTGGATACAAAAAACTCAGGCCAGATATCTGCTGCATACAAGAGTATCACCTTACCTTAAAAGATAAATACAGACTCAAGGTGAAGGGATGGTCATCTATATTCCAGGCAAATGGAAAACAGAAAAAAGCAGGTGTTGCAATCTTATTTGCAGATACAATAGGCTTTAAAGCAACCAAAATGAGGAAGGATAAAGACGGACATTTCTTATTTATTAAAGGTAATACTCAATATGATGAAATTTCAATTATTAATATTTATGCACCTGACCAGAATGCGCCTCAATTTATAAGAAAAACTCTAACAGACATGAGTAACTTGATTTCTTCCAGCTCTGTAGTAGTTGGAGATTTTAATACTTTTTTAGCAGTGTTGGATAGATTCTTCAATAAGAAGCTAAGTAAAGAAATTTTAGATTTAAACTTAACCATTCAACATCTGGATTTAACAGACATCTGCAGAACATTTCATCCTAATAAAATTGAATATACATTCTTCTCATCACCCCATGGAACATACTCCAAAATTGATCACATCTTAGGTCACAAATCTAACCTCAGCAAATTTAAAAGAATAGAAATTATTCCTTGCATCTTCTCGGACCACCATGGAATAAAAGTTGCACTCAACAATAACAGGACTTTGCATACTCAAACAAAAACATGGAAGCTAAATAACCTTATGCTGAACGATAGATGGGTCATAGACGAGATTAAGAAGGAAATCACTAAATTTTTGGAACAAAATGACAATGAAGACACAAATTATCAAAACCTCTGGGATACTGCAAAGGCAGTCCTAAGAGGGAAATTTATAGCACTGCAAGCCTTCCTCAAAAGAATGGAAAGAGGGGAAGTTAACAACTTAATGGGACATCTCAAACAACTGGGAAAGGAAGAACATTCTAACCCCAAACCCAGCAGGAGAAAAGAAATAACCAAAATCAGGGCAGAATTAAATGAAATTGAAAACAAACGAATTATAGAACAGATCAATAAATCAAAAAGTTGGTTCTTTGAAAAGGTCAATAAAATAGATAAACTTTTGACTAATCAGGAAAAAAAGAGCAAAATCTCTAATTTTATCAATCAGAAATGGTAAAGATAAAATGACAACAGATCCCTCAGAAATTAAAAAAATCCTTAATGTATATTACAAGAAACTTTACTCTCAGAAATATGAAAATCTGAAGGAAATTGACCAATATTTGGAAGCACGCCACCTTCCTAGACTTAGCCAGAATGAAGTGGAAA
>CAUYON010031363.1:0-22228 GCA_963573935.1 Arctocebus calabarensis
GGTCCCACTGTCATCTTCCTGCTTTGTTCACTTCCCAATGTCTTCAAGTAGTTTTTAAAATATTTTCACATAGTAAATGAGAAAATCTCATGAATGTTATGTCAATCAGGTTGATAAAAATATCTCAGATTGTATGTGAAGTGTGCACACTGTACCTCATGATTGAATTATTGTACACAGCTATGATTCAATTAAAAAAAAATAAAAGCAATGTAGAAGCGGTTATTCTAAAAGAAAGAGTGACAATGACGCCATTCTTATTTTAATGAGTGTTTTAAGAGAAAGCAAACTCAGGACTGAGTTTATATTTCTTAAGTGGGAAAGACAGGTCCCAAGACCTCCCTGTGATGTGTCACCATGGAAATGGAGTACATTGCTTGGTGATGGTCAGGTGTGGCTGGAGTCCTTGGGCTGAGATCTAGAGTAGGAAGGAGGAGGATTGGAGGATTTTAGGATGTTGAGAAGGCCAAGATAACTTTTTTTTTAATAAAAGAAGAAACAATGGTTTACTTTTTTCTTTTTTATTTGCAACCATCACTACTACCTATTTCCAGAATTTTTTATAAACAATAACCCTGTCGAACCTTCCTTCTGGTGGTGGGAATGCAAAGTAATGCAATTACCTCTGGTAATTGCTATTCTACTTTTTATCTTTATGAATTTGCCTACCCTAGATACCTCATATAAAGGAAGTCATGAAATATTTTTCCTTTTGTATTGAGTTCTTTCAATAATAATATTTTCAAGATTTACTCATATTGTAGCATGTATCAGAACTTCATTTCTTATTATGACTGAATAATGTTCCATTTAATGGCTAAACCACTTTTCGTTTATATATCCATCTGTTGATGGGCACCTGGGTTGTTTCCACTTTTTGGCTATTGTTAAGAATGCTTCAGTGGACAATTCAAATATCTATTTGAGTTCCTGTTTTCAATATTTTTGTGGTGGTGGACTTGCTGGATCAGATGAAAATTCTGTGTTAGACATTTAGAGGATGAAGAGAAACCTTGAAGTGAGAAGTTTATCTTTTCCTTGTTGGGACAGTAAAATGATAAGATTTTGTGATTTCTCAGCATTTAGGGGGCTTCTTTTTTTTTATTGAATCTTAGCTGTGTACATTAGTTCAGTCATGGGGTACAGTGTGCGGGCTTCACATGCAATCTCAGGGGGCTTCTTTATGAACACGTGGCACTTCTTGGGTGTTGGTGAGATAACATATTTGCATTGAATAGGATGGTGTCCCTTCTTTTATTCATGATATCCAAATGGAGATAATCAGTTGAATAAGTTCTATCATAATAACCTTTACTGCCTAGGGCAAGAAAAGATGCTGGGGACATAGGCTGTGAGGGGCAGCAAGCGTGTCACCTGGCCCCACTTGGCCTCTGCCTTTTGTGTTTGGCCATATGCATATACAATCACATTGTTTGGGGGAGGAGAGTGTGATAGCCATCTGGAAATCTTATGGAATAAGTAGCTCTTCTTTTCTCTAGACACTTGGAGCACTTTCTTAATTTTTGGACTCTATTTTCCCATGGTCTTGTAGACTTCGTGGTAGGAACTAATTTTTTCTTTGGAGCAGAAGCCTGATGCTAGGGTGACAGCTGCATGGTGGACATGGAATGAAAACTTTATCAAGATGCTTCCAACTGCTGCTGATGTAATTTAATCATAATCTAAGGTTAATTGGCATCGCCTCAGACCTGGGGTTGCCAGATTAAATATAGGACACTTTGTTAAATTCATATGTAGATAAACAATGAATACTTTCTTTTTACTGTTTACCTTTTTTTAAAAGCCTAAATATGTCCCAAGTATTGCATGGTACATGCTTATCCTAAAAAGTCATTTGTTCTTTATCTGAAAGTCAAATTTAACTACGTGTTCTGTATTTTAATTGCAATATCTAGTAACCTTACTCAGAGCACTAAATACCAGTGAGGCCCTTACTTTTCTTTGGTGTTCTTCAGTGTGTAAACTCGCTGTCTGTGGGGCTTCATTCCTCCTGCATGATACAGCTTGCTCTGGTCTCTCCGGGGGCCACTGCCCGGTAGGGGACAGGCAGCAAGTACACACAGGAGGAACCAAGGCAGAGAACACCGTGGGGGACCTGAGGGAAATGGCTCCCTTGTGTTACTTGCTTTGCACAGGGGGCTTCTATCACCAGAAACCAGGTGAACATGCAATTATCTCAGTGCACAGGAGCCCCTGAAGTCCCCAGCAGTGGGGTTAATGTTCACCTGATGTCAAGGATGCACTTGTCTGTCCACTCCGCATAGAGTCAGGTGCACAGATTTTCAAACCAGGCAGAAGAAGGCCTGGGTGAAATATCTCAGCTGAAGTTCTGAAAGAATTGAGGCAATATGTGTCTTGGTTCTTGGAGGGTGTGTAGGGTGTGGTGTGGCAGAATTTAGGAGGAAAGGGGAGAGTGGTGGGAAAAGGGATGCAGGAATCACACAACACATCTTTTCCATTGCTGTGCCTAGAAGCATAATGATCCCTGGCTTTAGCTGTCCATCTGGCTTTGCCTTCAGCTCTACCAACCAGTGGCAAGACCAGAATGAACTTTCACCCAAACTGAGTCTTCCATCTACAACTTCTGCTGCCTCAGGAATGTCTCCTCTGTTGTTATTCCCAGCTCCCCACTTTCATATATCTGAAATTTTCCTGTTTTTATATTTTTAAACTCAATGCTCATGCAGCCGTTAGATAAAGTTAGGTGAGTTTCATAGTGTCTGGTTGGCTTTCAAATGAGAGTTGATAAATTACATTGTGGTCCTCTGTAGAGGACTGAATGAGAAATAATGATTTGGATGCGTGCCATAATGTCACAGAAACACAGAGCTCTCTGGATCTTTTTTTATTCCTCACTCTTTCTTTCTTTTTTTTTTTTCCAGATTAAATACGTGCTTATCTTTTCTCCTATCCCAGCCCCCATAAGGCAATGCCTAGTGTATTATGGGAGAGGGTTACTTTTATAAACCAGGGGCAGGCTGTACAAGGCATCTGAGGGGACCATCTAGGTTGTTTTCTAGCTTATTTTCTTCTTGACAGCTTTAAAAGGCCTTTTAAAATTGCCATGAGAGTAGATTCATATTTTTATCATTCTACCTGCATAGCATTTTAGACACATTTATATTCCTGAAAGCATAATAATACATAACATTTAGCATTTAATTTATGACTCCTGCCACATCTGGTATAAAACTCCTTCTGAAGCAATAAATCAACCTCTTCATGTCAAATTGCCATTCATTCTTTGACCTCCTCCATAATTTATGGTTTGTGAGTGCAAAATGGGAGAAGCAGCTTAAATCAAGTGGATTTTAATTAACAATCTTAGAAAATTCAGAAGAATATTTACAATTTATTCATGAGACGAACGGACTTTGTTGCTAGAAAGAAAAAAAAAATAGCAGCTCATTTCAATGGTTATAAATTGAGGCCTATTCTAAGTGCCTTAGAATCACAACATAAAGATTTTTTCTGTACTTTGAGTTAGAAAGATAAAGTGATTGTGATAGGAAAAGCTGTCCAAGCTCCTAGGACAGAATCCATTTTCTGGAAAGGATTTTGAGGGGAAAGAGTGGGGAAGACATGTAACTATCTTCTGTTAGTGCACCCTTTAACAGAGTCGCCTGGCTGCTGACACGGTGCCTTTCATGTCAAACAATTTTATTTCTAAGCTTTCACAGTGTGTCCTAAGTAGCTTCTATTAGCATTGTCCTGTCCGTTTCCTTGGCAACAGAGCTGGTCAATTTAAACACCATTTAAGAGCTGTGGAAAAAGTAACAACCAGCAGCGTGATGGGCAAAATTACAGAGAACAAGCTGAATACAATCCTTGCTGGAGGAGAAGCATTTTCTTCCAGGGCCCATTTTTTTTTTTTTTAATTAAAATTGAAAAGCTCTTTTAGACAAGGCCCTAGATTAAGCACAGGGCAGAGTAATCTACTGTACCACCATTGCAGCTGCATTCCTTAATGTTATCTCTGTAATCTTAATGGATTGCTTATACTCTTTCAAATAAACACGGAGGGAAAACCTAGGGGCAATATGGTAGCTTCTCGTTATCCATCTTTAGAGTAAATGTAGGAAGGAAAGAAACAACTCTTTTCATGTCTGGAGTCTTATTTAAGTGAAGTTTGAGAGAGCCTCCAGCTGTCCCATACAATGATTATAATTTACTTGCATGAGAAAATAAACTTTTATTTCAATTATTTTAGGTAGTTTCCTTTGCCATTTACCTCATTTCTTTTGTTGCAGTGATTTTATGTAGCAATTTATTTCCAGTAATCTTACATGGATCATTTTGAGCACAGAGCCAACCAGTAAGTATAAAATTTTCAGGACTGCTTTGCCCTGTCATTGCAGTCACAGCTTTCTTGTGTGTAGGATGGGACAGAACATAATTTGAGGGTGGGGACAATATTTTCCCCTAGTATCGGACATGTTAAAAATTACTTAACCTTAGG
This sequence comes from Arctocebus calabarensis, assembly GCA_963573935.1. Classification (NCBI taxonomy): domain Eukaryota; kingdom Metazoa; phylum Chordata; class Mammalia; order Primates; family Lorisidae; genus Arctocebus; species Arctocebus calabarensis. The sequence continues at coordinate 4,481 of CAUYON010031363.1, forward strand.
ATGAAAATAGTTAATATATATGCTATATACATTTTCCAATAAGATAAAAGATAGATTATTTCTATAGGGACTTGAAGGTAGCTTCAATATTATTTTCACTTTCAAAAGGTTGGACAAGGGAATTTGTACTTATAAGAGATTTTTTTTGTTTTTGAGACAGAGTCTCATTCTGTCACCCTGGGTAGAGTGCTATGGCACCATAGCTCATAGCAACCTCAAATTCTTGGACTCAAATGATCTTCCTGCCTCAGCCTCTCAAGCAGCTGAGACTACAGGGACCCACCATGATGCTCATCTGTTTTTTTTTTTTCTGTTTTCAGTAAAGACTGGGTTTTGCTTTGGCTTAGGCTGGTTTCGAACTCATGAGCTCAAGCAGTCCACCTGCCTCAGCCTCCCAGAGTGCCAGGATTATAGGCATGAGCCGTAGCGCCCAGCCTGAATAGTGAATTCTTGATAATACTGTTTGTATTATGGTGAATGAGCTGGGATATTTCAGGACTTGCATCTTTTATGCTTTTAAATGACTTCCATCTAACTGATACCTCTTCATTGAAAGCATTAAGGAAGAAATGTAAATTTTGTTATTGGCGATATCTTAAGGAGGATTCATTCCGTAGTAAAATATTAAATGGAAAAACCCATTCTTACACATACCTTCTATGATCCTGTCCCTGAAGATGGACTAACACATGTTCCCCAAAGTATCCTGTGGATGAGTGGGAGGAAGTGACCCCTTCACTTTATTGTTGTATGGGAACTTGCTTTGCCTTGTTCTACAGGGCTACTGTATTTCCTTGGGGGGACATATAGGAACGTTCATCTCCAAGCTTTTTGGATTCCTCTGTTACCTTATGAACAAATATAATAAATGATCCAGTGTTTATGAAAGTTCTTGATCAGATATTACTAGGATCATAGTGTTTCTGAGATTTCTCTGTACTTTTCCATTTGGTAAGAATCAGCCTGAATCATATTTCCCACTGAAAGCATTGCTGTGGGCTTAAAACCATTCTAATCAGGATCTCCGTGGCTAGGTAACAAAGATGCCAATTAATGCCAGCTTTAAAGAGGGACTGCTGTGGGAACAGCAGGACCCACCAGTCATTTTCCCATATGGGGCCCAAGAACAATTAGATACATATGCTGACATTTTGTCTGTGGTATTTACATTATGCGTACAATGGAGATTGATTGGAGAAAACTACATGGATGTGATGGACTGACAGGGTAAGGGCAGATGTCCCCCATCTTTCTCAGTATGATGACTATTTTAACGAACAGACCAACTTGTTTCTGCAGTTCATTAAGTCAGCTGACAGCATAAACATCTGGAGAACAGCGCTGGGAATTGGGTTTGTAAGGTGAGAGCTCTTTGGCAGGGAGGAAGGGGAGGGTTCCTCAGGGTCTGCTGCTTCTGGGGAGACCCACATAAGCTGCCCGGTACAGGAGACTTCACTTTACTGGACATGCAGGGCTCAGCATGTACAAAAGATTTGTGCCACCAAAATGGCACACAGCCAAGAGCATTTTCTGTCTTTTTATATTCTTTCAGTATTCTCTCCCATGTCTAGCCTTAGTTTCCTGAGCTCTGTACCTGATTCATGGAATAACCTTGAACAAACTGCAACCTCTCCTTGCCTCCTGTTCTCTCATCTGTGAAACGTGGCTCCCTTGGACTCCCAGTTCCCGCTTTTGATGGAATATGCTTTTCCTTCTGAAAAGCATTTTGATCTCTATAGGGAATGGTGGTATAAGGCAACACAGAATTATATTTGATTTTTTACCACCTACAAGTTCAATTTGTGTGGTCCCAGCCTGACTCCATAAACAATCTAAGAGTTTCTTGTGGTGTACTGGTAGTAACACGTGAAGGGAAAACCACTGAAATCTCAATATTAGCAGCATTCAATATGTTTTTTAAATCATGTCTTTGTTCTTCTAAAACAGAGATTCTCAATTGGGGCACCACTTGTGTGTTGGGATGGATAACTTCTTTGTTGTGGGGCTGTCTTATGTGTTGTCAGTTGCTTAGTAGATACACATATCATCCTCCCCATCTACCCCGACTGTGATAAGCAAAAATTAAAAATGTCTTCAGACATGGCCAGATGTCCTTTGGGGGAGAAAAATCTCTCCCAGTTGAGGCTCTCTCCTCTAAAATGTGCTGTAATAGTCTGGGACTGACGTTGTGCTTGAATCTGGGCCTTGGAGGGGCTTCTATAAATTTTCTAGTAGCCTGCAAGATTTGAAGCAAATCCAAGAAAGGAAAAAAAAAAAACCTCCCATTTTTATAATTGAGTGCAGTTAGTTTTGTGATACTCTCCTGGCATTCTTTCCCATGAGATTGCTGCTGCCTGTCACAGTGATGAGAACAAACAAGGTGTGCTGGCTTCTGCACCCTGAGCTTTTGTTAAATGAAGACTAAAGGCGCTATTAGGTCTGTTTGAAGTCTCTGGATTGAAAAGCAGATGCCCAGTCTTGCGGTATGAGATACAGTCTCCTCAACTAATGATGCTATATGTTTTCTTGGAAAAGCTTCTTGCTTCACAGTGGCAGACCATTAGCTGGGTTTGTGTCCAACAAGCATACCCATTGATTCTTCTCATGCTCAGGGTGTGATATAAAAGCTTGCTCTGCATTGGGCAGGCACAGTCTATGAACATGGTGTAATCATTGTAATTAAGTCATAAAACAATCAGGAAGGACCCTGACCGAAATAACTAAGAGATGAAATATTGTATGTGCCACAGGAGGCCAAAGCACAGAAAAGTATTTAGCGATTTGGTTAATTATTCTGTCTGCTAACTGAAAATGCTGGGCATATTTTTTGAAAAGCATAATGAAATGTTAGTAGAAGAGAATCCCTTATTTCAAAGAAGCCAAAGATTTCTAAATTTAAATTTAAATTTATTTTGTTAAGGGTCATTTTTTAAAGAATTTGAAATCTTCAGACAAAATGCCACTAGCACAAATCTGTGTCCATTGAAGGCTACTTTCTGTATTATAATTTATTGGACACCTTACCTCTGCAATTCTCAACCTCTGGGTGCAGATCAGTACCTGTCAGTAGCCTGTTAGGAACTGGGCCACACTGCAGGAGGTGAGTGGTGGGTGAGGAAGGGATATTCCATCTGTATTTTAGCTGCTCCCCATCACTTGCATCACTGCCTGAGCTCTGCCCTTGTCACGTCATCAGGGGCATAAGATTCTCATAGCAGTGCAAACCCTACTGTACACATGTGAGGGATCTGGGGTATGTGCTTCCTTATAGGGATAAAATTGTCTTTTATGAAAATAGCCCCTGGTAGGGGGACCACGGCCTTACTTAACTGGAATCTAACTGCCCACTTCACCTTCCCAGGAGACAGATGTAAAATCAGAAGGCAAAAATAAAAACAAACAAACAAAACTACCAAACCAAATAAAAAACCTCATGAAATTAAGTTTTGTGTGCTAATCAGTCAGTTAAATAATTAATTTCTTCACATCCATTCATGACTATCAGCCCCGAGAGAAGAGGCTTGCTTAGATCTGGGAAACAGGCTCCATGGTTTATTGGCAGAGAGTTTCATGCTTCAGGTGTCAGACATGTTCTAAGATTGTGGGCTACAATTGTGGGCACCTTCTTTCAGTTCTTTGGACATAGTAGATGGGGAGAAGATATTGGCTGGGAAAAGGACAATCTAAGACTATTTGAATGACAGGGTCTGGGATAGGGACCTTTTACCTGCATCTGAAGATAATAGTCTTTTTTTTTTTGAGACAGAGCCTCAAGCTGTCACCATGGATAGAGTGATGTGGCATTACAGCTCACAGCAACCTCCAATTCCTGGGCTCAAGCGAGTCTCCTGCCTCTGCCTCCCAAGTAGCTGGGACCACAGGCACTCGCCTCAACGCCCGGCCATTTTTTGTTTGCAGCTGTCATTGTTGTTTGGTGGGCCCAGGCTGGATTTGAACCTGCCAGTTCAGGTGTACGTGGCTGGCGCCTTAGCCTGCTGAGCCACAGGTGCCGAGCCTGAAGATAATAGTCTTGATGAACAGCCCAGCACCAGAATGTAGTTGAAGTAAGACAGATGGGGTTGGTTTGAACTAAATAAGTTCATACATATGTATACACAACCACTAGGAAGAGCACCTGGCCTGTGGAGGCACTGTTAGGCATTAGTTGTACTGTTCTCAGTGTTGGGAAACCCGACCCAGGCTTTGGTTCATGGTATATATTGCTTGAAATAAGAAGATTTAATTTTTTTTTCTACCACTGTTATCTTCAAATGGTTTTCCACTGCCATAATGTATCATTTAAATAATGCTGTGAACTTTGAGGGTTAGCCTTACAGTTTTGGTGGTAGGCAATCACACCTCTTTGAAACATGTGCTCCCTCAGAGCCCTTGTCTCTGGGTCGGTGCTTCTGTTGGTCAGTTCTTGGTGGCCTTATTACATTAGGCCTTATTTTACCAAACAAGGTAAAACAGTAGAATCTCTGTAAGCTGACCTACCAAAGGAATGTAACAGACTAGTTAACATATGGAGGCGGTCAACATTACAAGCAAGACCTTCTGTACTGATAAGTACATGTGATGCATGTCTGATTTATGAAAATTAGGTCAAGTTAAGGAGGTGGTCAATGTACGGAAGTGGTCAGCTATGGAGTTACTATTGTATTTAGCATGAGTCAGGTGAAAATATTGGTGACAAAGTGGATAAAATGACCCAAATTCATCAATACTGCTGGAAAACTACTCAGAAGGCACATTGCTTAAGTTGTTTGTCAGCTGTTCACTTTTCAAATCTTGGCTATGGCTTGATCTTATAGTTTAGTTATTTGGCTAGGTGTTTATTGATCTATTATTTAGACTTTACTTCTAGAAAAAGAATTGGCTTCCTTATGTTTGTTTTTTTTTTTTTAATTTTTACTTCTACCCCATTAGTTACCAGTTCTATTATTCTTAGTAGAATATATTAATATAACCTTAATATAGTCTGTTTTGGGAATCCTTTAAGAAGTTGCCACACTAACTATCTCAGAAAGCAAATGATGAATTGGCATGCAGAACTTTAGCAATGATGTGGCAACTTTTTCCCTCTTAATCACCTTTGAATCACTGAGTTCATGTGAACCCAGGGTAGGACTGATTGGCTCTCTCTGAGCTAACAAATCAATGTTTCATGTTAGGCTCTTTCATTATTTCTGAATGTTGGGAAGCCTGTCCTAAAACCCTAAAATAGCCAGGGGCTCCAGAATGAATCACCTCAATTTATTTTAGGATTTCCGTTTCCACTGAGTAATTTTACAATTCAGTTCCTCTAATTGAAAGAAGTATAGCCAATGGGGCTGTTACAAATTAGGGTGGGAAACTTGATAATGACAAGGGAGATGTGGTAAAGGCAAACTTTTAATTTTAGAATAAGGTCATCTTCATTGTTGAGCCAAGCTTGTTGCCATTCAAGTAGTAAGAGGCAGTAAGGGAGGGTGGTTAAAAGCTACAGTCCTTTTTTATGCCATCTTGATCCATTAAGTGTTATTTCATTCATAGAAATAAGCATAAAATACATTCAAAATGTGAACACACCTTCCTTCCTCAAAAACTGAGGTCATTTGGCAGGGAGATACCTGGTTTCTTTTGTCTTTGATTCCTCCCTGTTCAAACTGGTGATGCCTTCCCCATTAATAATCACTTTGGTTCCTATGGAGGTGAAAAAGTAAACCCTTCCTTTATCATCCCAGAAAAACCTACTATTTATGTACATACTTCGTACTCTCATTTATGATGAATTTGTGCTTAGAAAGAAGCCCACATTTCCCTTCCATATGTTCATATAAACATACGGTAGAAAAGCCACATATTTTTAGTGTCCTCATTTTGTAAGAATATTAATAGAATTGTAAGTCTCAGTAGTTCCTCTGGAAAATAAGTCATTAAAAAATCCGCATGTAATATGGTGGTCTTAAGATTAGAAATTAAACTCAGGGCCCTTATTTGGAATTGAGACCAATTTAGGAAAACTCACAAACTGAAGTGAGTTTTTCTTTAAGGAAGATGATCTGCTTCAGGGTCACGTGGCAGTGCCCACTTGATCTGTTTTGATCAGCTTCTCAGAAGCATCTCAGACTCCTGGATTTTTCCTTTTCCTTTGGTGCCTCCCTGGAAACACTTGTCTATTCTGTCCATTCCCTGAGCACTTTTCTTTGTTTTTCAAGGAGGCAGCCTCTAAACTGAGAAATGATGCTAATGGGATTTAGATTAGGGAGGGTTTCAGGCATCCGAGGTCTCAGAAGGCTTGTGATGAGTTCTATGTCCATGCCTTCACTTTAGAGAAGAAAGTGATTCCAAAAGAAGTGAAAGCTTGTGCTCAAGACTTTATTCTTCTTCAAGAAAATCCTGGAGGTGGATCCTGGGTCCAATCCTTATTCTTCTCAAAGCACCTTTAATCTTTCTGATTTGCCAGTGGCTACTAATCCTCTTCCCCAAAACATTTGCATTTTAAGAGGGGCAATGCCAGAGAACATAGTCCTTAAAGCTCAAGTAATGACTCTACTTTAATGGCAAGAATATCAGAGACATCCTGAGGCTAGTGCGGGTGTTCTTTTAGGAAAGAAAACATGTTCTGGAGAATAGAGCTTTGGGGACTTTCAAATCCACACTGCTTTGGTGACTGAGAGATCTGCCTAATGACCCATGGTTGACTTAGGTAGAAGCTTTCTAGCCATTTGTACTCAAAAAGCCTTGGGGGACCAGTTTGCGTAGCTTTCTTGCTGTTACACAATTATAATTTACCTTAATTTCTGGGTGATTAAAGTTGAATAAGACTACATGTTCTGTCTAAATTTTCTTTGTTCCTCAAAGTATTTGTTGCACAACCACTCCCCCACCCATTGGTGGAGAATTTAATTTCAAGGCCTAATCAAAGAGAAAAATGCTTACCAAGGGCCCTCAAGGCGCATGCTGTCCTGTGGCATCTGAGCATATTCAGAGGTGTTACTTCAACATCCTCAATTAACTGAAGGGCAATGCAAGGAGCATATGAGTGAAAGATATCTTGGGGGTCCCGGGCACTAAAGGGAGGTAGAGGAAGCAGTGCCTGGTCAACTGGCCATTGCACGTGGGATCAGCTGCCAGCAAGAATTGCAACTTCAGGTGGTGGCCGCTGGGGGCAGGAGGAGGGCAAGGCTCCAGAGGGTTTCAGCCATCTGAGGTCTCAGACTCTAATCATTTGTCCTCAAAGTGGAACAATGGGGGCAAGGCACACTTCAAGGACAGGCCTCGGCCCAGGGACACCCATGCATGATGTTTAGGGCTGAGGGCTTTATGCCTCTGCTCAGCCTGTTCCACACTATGGGAAAGTGACCATTTGGGGAGTAGTCCAAGCAAAGGAGCGCAAAGGGGATGGAGATGGAGAACAAATCCTAGCAGAATTCTTGGCTATACAAAAATAGGTGGCATATTTTGGGATCCAAAGGGAGAGACGAGAGCCCAGAATGCACTGGATTCAGTTCTGGTGGCTTCTGAAGTCCTGGCTTCTGTTCTGCAGAATCCCAGGCTACCATGGTGAGTCATAGTGACTGTCCCACATCCGGTGTTTCTGGCACTCGGAAGACCCCAACTCTTGCATTTTTATGATCCTTCTCCTCAAAGTATTTGTTTATTAAAAATGCTTGTTCCATGTGGAAACTTTGAAAATTATGGATAATTAAAAGAAAAAGCAAGAAGACATCACCCATATTCTTGTCGAAGCCAATCACTACTAACGGTATTTTGTTTTACTCCTATTCCTTTCCCAAACTAAAAAAGTTATTTTTCTTTCCTTTGTGGAATTTTTTTTCTGAATATAAAAGTGACATATGTCCATTGAAGAAAAATTGAAGAATGCCAACAGACATGAAGAAAAAATACATCATTAATAAACTTGTGCCTAGAGCTAAAAATCTGGAATTCCCCATCTCAATTCTTAATCATATGTTAACCAGCATAAAGCTAGAAGAAGTTACTGATGTTTTTCACTTGGGTAAGAGGAAGACGTTTCAATTAGTTACTAAAATCTGTTTCAATTTGAGGCAAAGTTAGATACAGGTGAACTCTCATTTCAAAAGAAGGCTTCTGCCCAGAATTTCTCCTCTAATAGTTCAAATTTTAAAGCCTATGATGGAACATTCTGAACATGGCAAGATGTGTTCTAAAATGTCAAGAATAATTGGATCTTTAGCTCAGTCCCTTTTTGTGCTTTCCAGAATGCCTAGAGATATGAGAAGCAAAGTTCAGTCATAGGTGGGACTCTTGGTGGTACATAATGTGAAAGTATCTCTTACAAAAATGATGCTCATGGCATGAGTGCACTCTAAAAATCCAAGGCCATTACTGTTGGCCATCTCTGAATGAACACACTCTATTGTTAATCCTGGAACACCAACGTTGAAGTGTTCCCTCCCTTGTCCTTTGTCTGCATCTCTTCTTTCCAAATAGGGTGCAAAGTGAAGCCCGAGAACATAGCCTTTCTGCTGGGACCAGATTCATTCTTTTTGAAATGTGCCTTTTGCGCAGTTTATACTTTCAAACTAGGGTTCACTAGTTGATCTGATGTAGAATCATTTCGAACTTCATTTCTTATTCTCTGCAGCCCCCGGGGGGCGCTCTCACCAAGAACTGGTGGTAATTGCTATCTCTCCCACCTGTTTGGCACTGATTTTTATGAGTGAAAAAATAAAGCTTAGTACATGTGGGTCTTATCCTTATACCTGCCCTTTCTTCAAGGAAAATCATAGATTCTCTATGTATTTCCCTCACTTTCTTAAATTCTTAAGAAAGAATGGAGAGGAATCTCTAGTTTATTCTCTCCTCACTCAGCACTGTAGAGAAGTCTACAAAATGTAACCGAAGTCAGTGACAATCAAAACTCCTATTCTCCTACAAATAGCTTGCTGGTTACACCTTTCAGGCTGAAGAAATGAAGAGGTGCTCATTTAGACATCAGCAGATTTCTGGGTGAGCACAGCCAGATATGTCTCCCCTGGATGAATGTCATAGGCTTTCAACTTCTTTCCACATTGGTGGCAGGAATGAGCCCTCTCTAAATCATGCTAGGAAAATAATAACCTGTCCCAAGTGTTCTGAACATGGAGTGCATGGACTTGACGGAGGCAGTCTATCATTTTCAGGATGTGCATCTTTCCCGTCATTCCCATGACAGCCCCACCTCTTTCACGAAGTTGATTTTCTTTTTTTTCTGGTAAAAAGTGAAAAACACTGTGGTCAAATGTCAGTGACAGATAAAGTGAAGGGCAACATTTTTTGACATTTGCTGCCAGGATCACCAGACAAGTGACTTGGTCTAGGCCAATGCTGAATATTCCCTTATTGCTACGAAAAGAATGATGGGCTCCAGTATATTTGACATGTATGGTCTTTGACACTCATCTCTTCTCCCCAAGAACCAGTGACATGAGCTGTCCTGGTTTTATATGGTTGACTTTTAACTGATCTTGCATTTTACCCTTAATAGGCTTTCTTTAAGCTTTTACTTATTTATTTCTCTTGTCTATCTTTCCATCTATTTTTTAATAGTGGGGATATTTACTTATTTATTTTTCAGTTTTTGAAATTTTCATAGAATTAGGGGTTACAATTTAAGTTCTGTTACATGTATTTGTTGTATAGTGACTCTCCACCTGTTTTTAACTCTACAATTAGTTTTACATAAATTAGCCCAAAGAATTAAAGTTTGGTGAACATGTCATGATCTAAGTGCTTTGTAAACTTCTCTTCTTGTTAAATGAAGTCAAGCCAGGAGCCTTTGTTTCTAGTTTAACAGAAATGTAAATTCGTTGCTCATGCCTTCTGTGACCTGGCTTCCCTAACTCTTTAATGAAAGAGATGATGCCTGTAGAATTTATCAAGAGGAATTTAGGTAGGCTGAGTACAGTGGCTCATGCCTGTAATCCTAGCACTCTGAGAGGCCAAGGTGGGTGGATTGCCTGAGCTCAGGAGTTCAGTACCAGCCTGAGCAAATGTAAGAACCCGTCTCTAAAACCTAGAGAGATGTTATGGTGAGCACATGTAGTTACAGGTACTCCAGAGGCTGAGGCAAGAGGATCACTTAAGCTCAAGAGTCTCAGGTTGCTGTGAGACATGACGCCACAGCACTTTACCAAGGGTAACAAAGTGAGACTTTGTCTCAAAAAAAAAAAAAAAGAGAAGAACTTAGGTGATTTCTGTGAGTTATCCTTTGATACCCTAGGTTAAATTGGAGATAGGGTGTTCAGCCCTTGGTTGTGCTCCTGGGTACTTGATATAACTTTGTCTTGTATTTTCTAGACATAGTTGTCTGGCATAAATAAAACACCAGCCACTTTATTTTCTTCAGGTTTATTTTCGATTGTGTGTTAAACTGTAAATCTCTTTTAAAAATACATGGAGATGGGCAGGGGTGGGAAAGACTCACACATTGTAAGCTAGGATATGTTGTTATATTTGGTAAGTGTCTGAGGACCTAGAAACAAAGTAAAGCTGTATTAGGAGCAAATAGAGCCAGCCAGAGGGAAGAGCAGTAGTTTAGCGGTTCTGATCGATCTGAAATGGACAATCTGATCAAATGGATAATATGTTTAATGTGGATGCTGAATAGCTTTTCTCCCTTTGTGGCAGGTAGATCTATAGCTCTTCTTAATAGAATAGGGAGGTATTTGCCCTGGTGATTTGGACGATCCTTTCTACTGTTCAGCATTACTTTCCCTGGAACAATGCAGAAGATGTTTACTGCCTCTTCAAAGAATGAATCCTAAATGTTAAGAAATTCTGATCTCAAAAAAAAAAGAAAAAAGAAAAAGAAGAAATGCTGATCTGTGTGACTGATCTAGGAATGTTTAAAAAGAAAATCCAATTACCATTACTGTCAAGGGTCCTGGTGTAAGACAATTTGTCTCCTAATTTATAGCAGAAATTAGCATCCTGAATTTTGTGTATTTTTAATATAACGGCACTATTGACATATAGTCCATGTATTGTATAATTCACCCATTTGAAGTATATAATTTAATGGCTTTAATATATTGCTAGAGTTGGGCAACTATCACCACAATAGATATTAGGATGTTTTCATCATTATAGTATTAAAAACCCCATCCTCATCAGTAGTTACTCCCTGTTCTCCTCTCATGATGCTACCCCTACCCACATGTCCTCCCCCAGCCCTGGTGACCTCTGGCAACACTAATCTCCTTCCTATCTCTATGGATTTGCTTCTTCTGGACATTTCATATACAGTTGACCTTTGAAAGACATGGGGTTTGGGGCACTGACTCACAGTTGAAAATTAACATATAACTTTTGACTCCCCCCAAACTTAAGTACTGTTACCTGGAAGCCTTATCCATAACATAAAGTGTTGATTACCGCATGTGGTATGTTAGGTGTGTTGAATACTATGTTTTCACAATAAAGTGATCTAGGGAAAAGAAAATGTTCTTAAGAACATCATAAAGAAGAGAAAATATATTCACCATTCATTAAGTGGAAAGTGGAGTGTCGTAAAGGTCTTCGTCCCTGTCATCTTCACATTGAGTAGGCGGAGGAGGAGTGGAAGGAGGGGCTAGTCTTGCCGTCTCAGGGGTGGCAGTGGCCAATGAGGCGGAGGAGGCACAAGGGGAGGCAGGAGAGGTGGGCACATTGGTGTAACTGTTATGGGAAACACCTGCCTGTCAGTGAACTCGCTTAGACTTCACAAGTTCAGACTTGTGTTGTTCAAGAGTTGACGGCAAAAGGAATCCTGTAACGTGTGATCTTTGTTAGAGATTCCTTTCACATAGCGTATGTTTTCCAGGTTCTCTGATGCTGCCGCATGCTCTTTATTTGATCATCATCATATAGTCTTCACCATTTACATTAAGGTTTTAGTTTCATACAGTTGCACATAATAATCCTATCTATATTATCCTTCTTTATGTTTCTTAGGTTTTTTACGTTTGAAGACATTATCTTGAGAGATTTGAAAAAATATTTTTAAAAATATCAGAATAATTTTGGAACTATTAATTAAATAGCAAGTTATTAAATGAAATATTTAATGTAAAAATAGTATTTTTGAAAATTTTGTGAGGTTATTTCCCCATTGTATTTTTTTTTTTTTACATTATGTATATTTCAAGCTGAAGTTTGAATCAGAAATATTTAAGTTTTCAGGAGAGTGGTGCTTTGGTTACTTTAGAGACTTCACTGATTTGGGTAAAATTAAATAATTTTTCAGTTTTGGAGAGCTTATCCCAACAGAACGGATTCTCTGACCCATTTAAAGCCTATTCAACTAAAAGTTTTTGGAGACTTTTCAAAGAAAATAAAAAGAGATATACCAAAATCTGCTTTGGAGATGAGAATAATTTTCTTTGCTAGTGGCAAAGAAATTTTCCCTTTTGTTCATTCTCTGATATTCACCCCTCACCTGCAGGATGGCCATGACAATCTTGACCACAGACTTCAAAGAAAGACCTAAGACGTGTGGATGTGCTGGCTTCCTAGTTTACTGAACAAAATTAGGAAGATTAAGTTACATCCAACAGCAAGTAAATGACTACAGAGAGCAAATGGCCAGCACACTAAAGCTGATATTTCATGTAAACAAATGCAGTCTATTTTTCCTTTAGTTGCATCCTCTTTTTTCCTATCCTTTCCAGGCACATGTTTGAACAAATGGTGACCAAGTAGGGCTTGGAGAACATAAATGCCCTCCAATTAGAGCCACACCTAACTATAAGTAAATCTAAAATTAGAACTGCGAAGAGCTGGCCAATTAAAATAGAAATCGTAGAAATAGAAAGGAAAATTCTGATCATGAAGCCAGGTGAGGTCAAAAGGGTTCTTTAACATTATTACAGGATGTAGAACTATAATTAAAAAGGATCCTATGTATTAGGGCCAGTGCTTAATTATGTTAGCATTGGAGAAGTAATTAATAGGAAAATATGCACATTGTGCAAGTTATCTCGAATATGGTGATTTGTGTGACCATTTCAATTCACGGTGAGCCAAAGAGTTCATGGATCCACAGAAGGCCAAATTGTATTGCTTGGTTTAAAATGTAATTGGGCAGTTTAAAATTTATGATCTCCAGCACAATATGCTTCTAGGAAATGGAAATGGAGTGTTCTGTTACACAAAGATCATTTTGTAAGATATGCAGTGTATCCTCTGTAAGTACAGAGACTTTGTTTCCTGTTATCCTTTTTTTCCTTCAACACAGAATGCAGAGAGATTAAATAAATTATTGCATTTTCTTTTTTTTACTTCTACACTTAACAGATTTACAGTGGATTAAGAAATAAAAAGTGGTACCACTAGCATTTGTGGTATGAATTCTTTGAAATGTCTATTTTGTAACCAGAGGATTTTTGCAATGGAAAGCATTTTTTTCCAATTTTCTTATCATATCAAATACCTTGATATTAAGAAATGCATTTTGCTTATAGTCTTTTTGGTTAATAGAAAGATAATATAATTGGAATCTTGGACTAAATAGCAATGTTAATTGAGGGTTTGATTTTGGTGCATGCTTTATTTTGTTATACATCAGTAACCATTGCAAAAATATTCTCCCAGCAATAACAGCATTAAATCTCAAGCAGCATACAATGCAATTTGTGTCAACTGCCTCACTCTGATGCTGCGCTAAGACAACATTACCCTAAGTGCTTTGAGCAATCATCCTTAACTGGAAAGGCTATGTTAGCCACACTGTAAGATGAGCTGGTTCAAAATGAGCAAGCTGGAATAAGAGATGATTTAGTTCTGTGATCCACTCGGAACCTGGGGTATATTCAAAATCAGCTATGGACTGTTGGCTCTTATTAGGAGAACGCAGCTCACTGGTTAAACTTGCAGTCATATTTTTACAAATAAGCCTGCTGGGAGTGAGTGGCCATTAGTGGCTCAGTGATGCTCCAAATGGCTTTTCAGCTGTGAGTCACTTCCTTTGCTATTTCCAAAATAGTGTACAAAGGTATAAAGAGCAGGAAAAGAGGGGCTGCTTTTATCTCCTTTAAAAGGTATTATATGAAAGACGGAGTTTGAGGAGCTTCCTTTGAAGCATCTCTGGTGTCTGTGGCCTCCTAAGAGGACAGGGCTGCCTTTTTCCTCTCAGCATAACTGAGGATGGCCTTCTCGAATTCACTAGTGATTGAACTGGTATTTGCTTCCCTGTAATATTTTTTTAAAATTTGAATCTATATTAAAGGACACTCAAATGTATTAAGAGTGTCCTTTGTTTATCTATTTTGCATGAGGTACTAATAGGGTAAGGGGAAAACAAACAAACAAAATGAGCCATGGTCATTGTCCTCAAGAAGCTCCATACTGTGGTTCTCTTAGAAAACACTGAGGCCAAATGTTTCCAAATCATTCTGGATTTCTTTTTGACCTAGGATAAACTTTTTTGCCCAGAACTCTACTGGGTGGAAGAGAGAGATCAGACTGAAGTCTCAGAGTTTGCGACCAAGGTGAAGTAAAGGACAAAACCTGTCTTCTCCCTTTCTGTCACTTGCTACCAAAGGTTAGGGTAGATTCTGTGACAATAATGCTTATAGTTGCAGTGCTGATATGTTTGTGATGTTTGCCCTCTCCAATGCTCATGTTGAAATTGTTCCTTAGTGTTGGAGGTGGGGTCTCGTGGCACGTGTTTGGGTCATGGGGCCAGATCCCTCATGAACGGCTTGGTGCCTTCCCTATGGCAGGAGTGAGTTCTTGCTTTGTCAATTCATGTATGAGCTGATTATTTAAAAAAGTATGGGATCCCCTCTTCTCTCTCTTGCACTTTTCTTTTACCTGCTCCTCCTTCACTTTCAGCTTTGATCGGAAGCTCCTGAAGCCTTCACCAGAAGCAGATACTTGCAATGTCATTTTTTTGTACAGTCTGTAGACCTGTGAGCCTAGTGAATCTCTTTCCTTTTAAATTACCCATCTCAAGTATTCCTTTATAGCAGTACAAACCAGATTAACACAATAATAATTGGGAACAGATTAATGAGAAATATAAAGTAAGGCTGTGGCAGAATGATGTTTCTTGATGTTATATAGGAATTGTCAGTTATGTTTCTACCACATTATGTGGTGGTGGTGAGCAAAATTGATTTTCAGGTTGGAGATTAGTTAGGGGGTTACCCTCTATATGAAAATGGATGAAATATGACTTCCATTTACTTTGTTTATTCATAAATGTTTGTTGTGTACCTATGATTGTCTGGGGAACTAGACAAGATAGTTCCTTCTCGTGGAGTTTATGCATGAATATGCAGAGCATAATTAACAGCAAAGAACATGGATATAAAATTAGAAGGAAACCACTCCCAATTGCTAAGTGAAAAAGGCAGGTAGCCTACTTTGCAGAGCATGTGGGAAGAAATAAATCTCTATACACATTGGTCAATGCTGCCTTGGAATGGAAAAGGAAAGCAGTCTCAACAGAAATTCATAACATATATTATAAAAGTTAAAATTTCAGCCAACAAAGAGAACCTGAATGTTTTACACTCATGGACAGAAATTTTGGTTTCTTTATATATCCCCAATGTTTTACTCTCTAAGACAATACTGTGACACCTTTAGAGCTCTCTACCACTTATTGGATATGGGCTGTGATCTCCTTCCAATGCTATCAGTAGCCCCTTCAAATGGCCTTTGCAGAGCTTTGTAGTGCTAAGCAATCTCATTTCTCAGGGTGACCATACAACAATACTTAGAGGCAGCTTGGGTTATACCTATGCATAAAAGGAAACTGCAATTTGGGTATATGAAGGCACTGGGTTGTAGCAGCCCCTAGCCTCTGGCTGGGAAACTATCTGTTCTTTCTCATTGGCAATAAATATGGTTCTAATACACAGAAAAGCCTTATTTTAAAATCCTGAGTCCATGATCATTCTCTCTCTCTCTCTCTTTTTTTTTGGTTTAAAAATGAGCTCTATGCCATTGAACTAGCAAATAGGACATATTGTTAAATAAGGAGGGCTGAAATGTAGTGAATAAGATATGAAGTAAGGTTGACATAGCACAGAAGAGGATGACCAGGTCCTGCAATAAAGGGAATGAAAAGTTGATTTATCAGAGGCCATTCTTTTAAGTAAGTAAATGGATTATGAACATCTACCAAATCCAACCATAAGTAGTGTTTAGAGACTACTGGATGCAACTACTACACTACTCTGCTCAAGATATTGCTAAAGCTAAATTAATACAAGAGATTTGTCTTTCTTTTTATTTATTTATTTTTTAATTTTTAACAAGTAAACAGTTTATTAAGAATTAAACAAGTTAATTAAGAACTATAGTACAAGCAAGACACTCAAGATAGGTATAATATTACTACTCACACAAAAACTTAAATTTCACCTCAAAAAAATCACAAGACAAAAGAGAAAGAAATTTCACTGTTATAAGATAAGATATTTCATGCAAAGTATTAACTCTGCCCTCCCCCAAAGCCCACCCTGCCAACAAACAAAAAACTATCTGGGAATACTGCTATGCTAACATATTAACCACAGTATAATCATTTATGGGAAAACAGTAATTAAGCAATGAATTGAATTAAATAACAAAGTTCAAACTGTCACAAACTCATAGACCACAATGATTTTATAAAAAAAGCAATTCCAGAAATCTTATAAACAATAAAAAAAGAAATATTTCAATATCATTCTACTTGATCTGGATATACCTGATATTGAAATTGGAGAAAATATATTGTTATAAAGAGAAATTACAAACACGTTTCATTTATAGATGAGGACGCAATATCCTAAACAACATATTGACAAGTTGAATTACAAAATTAATATTTAAGTAATATATTATAGTCAAAATTGAATCCAATTTATATGAAATTTAGACACTATTTTCTTTTCTTTTTTTTTTGTTTTCTTTCCCTCCCCCCCTCCCTCCTTCTCTATCTGCTTTCTCCTTCCCACATGCCCCACTATGTTATTCATTGTCATTAATTGTCCTCAAATCAAAGTTGAATATATAGGATTCATGCTTCTCCATTCCTGTGATGTTTCACTAAGAATAATATGTTCCACCTCTATCCAAGTTACTAGAAACACAGCTAAGTCTCCATTATTTTTGATGGCTGAGTAATATTCCATTGTATACACAAACCATAGCTTACCAATCCACTCCTGGGTTAAAGGACATTTAAGCTGTTTCCACACTTTAGCAATTGTAAATTGGGCAGCAATAAACAGCCTCATACAAATGTATTTATAATAAAAGTTTTTAAACAAATTTTGCTGAATGACACTTGGATGCAGAAAGAAATAAAAAAGGAAATCATTAACTTTCTTGAGTATAACAACAATGAAGGCACAAATTACCAAAACCTATGGGATACAGCAAAAGCAGTCCTGAGAGAAAAATTTATTGCTTTAGAAGCCTACATTCGAAAAACAGAAAGAGCATATCAGCAAACTCACAAACCATCTGATGGAATTGGAAAAAGACGAACAATTTAAGCCTAAACCCAGCAGAAGAAAGGAAATATTCAAAATTAAATCTGAGGTCAATGAAATTGAAAACAAAAGAATCATTCAGAAAATTAATGAAACAAGGAGCTGGTTTTTTAAAAAAATAAATAAAATAGATAAGCCTTTGGCCAGACTAACTAGAAATAAAAAGGTAAAATCTCTAGTAACTTCAATCAGAAATGATAAAGGGGAAATAACGACTGATGTTACAGAAATACAAGAGATTATCTTTGAATACTACCAGAAACTTTAT